>OZ017739.1:295710357-295885357 GCA_963969285.1 Odontomyia ornata | reverse complement strand
GTTTATTGCATTTCATATGCATCAATTTTGCCCATGCCTTATAATATTTGCTAGATTACATAAAGTGATAAGTACTTACATATTTGCTTGTTAGTAGATTTTTAGCAAATGAGAAGAATATTTAGGTGCAATTTTGTCCCGACTGCACTTGCAATTTATCACGAAAATACGATTCAAAGGTGCCTGACAATCTGATATGCTCGTAAGTACTTAATATGTTAGGAACTCATTTTTGGCATTTGTATCCTGAAGAAGTTATTTGCTTAGTATTGGTAATTCAATTGCCTCCATGGGAGGTGAAAAAAGCGATCTACTTGGTTATCCACAAAGGCATTAAGCAGTTTACGCCTTCTGTATGGCCTGCGCCATTGAAGTACATACTCGTATTAGAAAATTTATGATTTATCGATAGACAAATCTGTCTTTAAAACTAATAAAATTTCGCACCTGACAAAAATCAAACGATAATTATTTGGTTACGATAAATCTTACCCCATTTCCAGCTGGCACCAACATAATAGGTCTGGACGATGCTTGCGTAACGCCACTTTTTCCGGAATGGTGATGCTGATGGTGTTGTTGATGGTGTTGTTGATGATGATGGGCGCCATGCTTTGCGGTGTACATCCACATTGCCATCAGTTTATCAGCATTTTCCGGGGGTATCATCTGCCGATAAATAAATATTGTTGATTACATACAATCGAAGAACTGTAGTGATTTACAGCTTCCATCAGCACATATGTACATAATTCAGTATTGCGCGACGCTTGGTTGAACATTGCAAAAACATCGTGGTCTATTCCTCATGCACAAAGAACTTACCTTTCCGCGAGTATGCGTTGAACGATTCAACGAATTGAAATACTCCTCGGCTTTTTGCTGTTCGCCAGCCATTGATGCATTATTAACGTTAATAACATTATCAAGCATTTGAGATGAATTTCCCCTGGAAAATAAGATAGTAGTGAAAGTTAGATGAGTGCTTTTCCTGGATTACAAAAATGAAAGTTAACGCGGCGTCTTTAGAGTCAAGTGATGAAAATAAGAAAGAATAAAAGGTTGATTAGAGTAGTAGAAATTTTCCAATTTCGAGGTCACACATAATCATATTAGCACAAAGTACAAATTTTCTTCAACATACTTATACTCGTACTCAAGATCTTTCCTCATGTTTAGCGCTCCAAATACATAGATGTTTGTCAAATTTTCCAATGAAAGCGCTATTTTTAACCGACTTCCAAAGGAAAGAAGGTTATCAATTAATCACGTATTTTTTTTGTCGCTGCTTTTTAGGGTTTTGTACTAAAATACAAAACCCTATTGCAATCACGACCTCTGTCCGTCCGTTCGTCTGTATATCACAGCACTTTTTCTCCGAAACTATAAAAGCTACAGCAATGAAACTTTGTGGACAGGTCAGAAGTGGTGACTTCTTGAAAGTTCAAGGGTGGGAAAATTTTTCAAAGGGGTTTAAGGGGGGTCTCCCCATATAGGGAGGTGACCCCTCAAAAAAAAGTTCCCCATTGGTAGTCGAGTATGATGTCGTTGGGAAGATCTTAATGAGATCTTTTCACAACAAGTCTTAAAATTGCCTTATCTGTACCGAGGGGGGAAGGGGAAATGTACGAACTTTTCAAGTACTCCCCTCGCGATTGGACACCTTCCATCCGAAAAATCTGAAAAAATCATGAATGTAGGCCTTAATGAGTACAACAACAACAAGTACGTGAGAAGTCGAAATTCACTAAACTTTGTTAGTAATAGTACGATTTATCGATTTGACGTTTTCTTGAATAAAATCTTAACGGTACCCTTAAATGCAATAAAATTCATCATTATAAGATTGATCTTTTCTGAAATTTTCATAAAGATCGAATAGTATTGAACGAAGTTATAGCGATTTGAATTTTCCTGTATTACTATGGAACAATATGCGCTGTATTACTATGGAAGCATATTGCTATGGAACAATATGCGCTTTTTACCGACTTAGACACTACAGCTTTGCTAGGATTTGCATGAGAATTTCAGGAATGATAGGTATCATGAATATCTTTGAGAGTTGGTTCAGCTGGTGGTATCAGTAATTGTTAAAATAAATAGTGGCTGTTTTAAATGCGAAGGTTGAATGATTTTGAGTTATTTTTCCACAACTTCGACATTTAAGGTTCATGCTTTGAACACTTGATTCAATTTAACGAATGACTGAAAATGAGTACCTAAAATAAATACTCATAGGTGAAACAAGTCGAAGGGGCAGGAGAGAGCTCCTAGGAAAAGGGTTTTGTAACCATTCTAGGATTCGAAAAAATTGTCCATGAATAGATGATTACAGTACAGGGGAGTGGCCACTGAAAAAAAAATTTCATCAAATGTAGCCGATATGAGTATCAAATGAAAGTTCTTTATGGGAGCATGTAGTAATCGAGCAGTTATACTAGCAAACTGCTCGTAGACCTTCCTATCTCCTTCACCCTTGCAGCAAGTGACAACCGATTATCAAGCGCCAACATATCAAAATGTCCAGCCTTTCAAAAAATTCAGTATGCCTAAAAGTAGAAAGAGACCCAATTATCAAAACACCAGGACATCGAAATGGCTAAAAGCTATGAAAAGGTTGGATCTCTTTAGACGAAAAGCAAAGTTTATGGTTGTGAAGATCACTTTTGATATGTAGAATCAACGGTGCTATTTTAGTCAATAAGTCTAGTTTAGTGAGCTAAATACAAAAAGATAGATAGAAAAAACGTATCGAATAATCAACGCAGAAGCAATCAAACACGATCGATCATACAAGACCCTGATTGCATTAAATATCGCAAAATAAATAGTAAAACATAGAGAGAAAAATTCTTGCAAAAGACAAATCCCATTGAAAAATGCCTAGATATTATAATACGGCCAATTACCATAATAAATTTAGCACGAACGCACAACAGAACCCTTCGAATCATTACCCACATCAACCAAATCAGCATGTATTGCAGCAGCAATATACATTGCAGCAGCAACATACATTGCAGCAGCAACATACATTGCAGCAGCAACATGTATTGCAGCAGCAACATGTATTGCAGCAGCAACATGTATTGCAGTAGCAACAGACATTGCAGCAGCAACATACATTGCATCCGCAACATGTATTCCAGTAGAAACATGAAATGAGAGGGATAAAGAACGCAAGAATAATGCCGGTGGAGAATGAGGGCGAAGGGATTGGGACTTGATTCCGTAGCGGGGAGTCCGGTTTGGTGGGCCACGGAGTGCACATCGTGGAGAAACAGTCGCGTATGCCGGGAGGTAGTCCGCTGCTCGTTCCTTAAACATGGCCATAGATTGATTCGCGAGGGATCTATTTATTCAGTTTTTAATTTCATTTGGGACGGCTCGATACCGGCATTGAAAACGAAAGTGTTCGTCGAATGAAGGCGGTACCAGTATTCGTGGGAAATTTAAAGATTGTGCAAATTGTGAACACTTCGTTAGTCGTGTGGGTTAGTGAAAAGTGGAATGAAACTCGTGCTCCGTCAAAAAGTATGGTGGAAGTGTTTTCGCTTGGGTGTGCAAAGGTTCCTCCCTCCCTTAAACCATCTGTCGAAAAGTTATTCTTTAGCTCCCAGAAATAATCAGGTCCCCAAAGGAGATATGAAACGGAGAAACAATTTGCAAGTGTGTAAATTAAGTAAACAGTAGCGGTGATCCGCCATATTTTTTGAAACGATAGTTGCAGAAGGCGACTTTGGTTTGCACTTAACGTGTAAAGAATTTGCAATTAAAAGTTAGCTCTTTTGTCGAAATGCTGTAATGCTACTTCGTTTCATCGATTAGGGAATCCGGTTCACGTGGAATCGTTGGTGTTAAAATACCGGGCATGATCCAATACAATTTCGGAAACACCTCACAATACTTGTTAGAAGAAACGTGTACCTAGAGATGAATTGTAGGAATACAAACAAAATGGAACGTTTCACAGAAGTACACAGAACACTTGCATGGAATACATTCTGCGTTTGTATGGTGCATACTTGGGGTGAAATGAATGAATGAAGGATCAGAGAGCAAGTCCCTGAAGAAAAAACGGCAACCCGAAAAAAATAAATATGCGTTTGACCGAAAAATATCTTTTCGAATCTTCTCGCGTTTCCCTATGTGGCCAACGAAAAAGAAAAGTTGGTGAATCCAAACATGTAATATATGCCGCAACAAGTACAAACGAAAATTATGGAAATGGACCGAATAGTGACATGCGAGAATGCTGATGAAGGAATTTAGCCACGTAGTTTATTCGAGCAGTGCATTTTTTAAATGATCAAAATCAAAGAATGTAAATTTTATCTGGGAACAGTTTTGGAGTGATATTATAGAATAAACTTTCAATGAGCATTGTTTGCTTATCAAGTGGATACCGATGAAGTACGCAATTATTATCCACGATTAAGTCTGTAGACAAGACACTTGCAAATATAATTATTTACGGTGAGAAGTGTACTTTTAGGGTTAACCGGATAGTCTTCATTTATTTTTCAAAATCCCACCTTCGCTTTTTACTTCTACAAACGAAAATTATGGAAATGGACCGAATAGTGACATGCGAGAATGCTGATGAAGGAATTTAGCCACGTAGTTTATTCGAGCAGTGCATTTTTTAAATGATCAAAATCAAAGAATGTAAATTTTATCTGGGAACAGTTTTGGAGTGATATAATAGAATAAACTTTCAATGAGCATTGTTTGCTTATCAAGTGGATACCGATGAAGTACGCAATTATTATCCACGATTAAGTCTGTAGACAAGACACTTGCAAATATAATTATTTACGGTGAGAAGTGTACTTTTAGGGTTAACCGGATAGTCTTCATTTATTTTTCAAAATCCCACCTTCGCTTTTTACTTCTATTGTAATGGTTATTGTGTGACACAGACCCCGGCATATAATTGCATTTCATAAGTGAAGTAAACAATCATGTCGTAACTTACAATTTCCCTTTGCCACCTGCAATTGAACGTCCTTATGTTGGTGACTCAAGGCCTGAGAAAATCTTTTACGGCCTGAATACATACAAAGAGTGAAGAGGTATTCTCTCTGTTATGGTGTTGAACAAAGTTTCCACCAGCATGGAAAGCCGAGTGCTATAGACTTTGATATAATTGGCAATAACGGAGTGCAAGCTTAAACACTGATGAGGTTTCATATCTTTTATACAGTCTGAGCTTGACGGAAGAGACTTCTAACACTTTACCCGCGACGGTGCATACTGTGGTTCGATCCTTCCTTGAAAAGAATCACATTGACGAACTGTTAAATTTATTGGATGATTGATTAAACTATGGAGTATTTTGGGATCATCGTACAGCAAACCTTTGAGCGGATGAATTAGTTTATAAAATAAAAAAAAAAAGAAAAAAGAAATTTCACAAAAGTTAGCTTTGAGGACTGCCCACCCCATCAACGAGCGCTCGTCGAGGTGGATGGGTAAGCACCCTTTTATTGCCTTTAAATTTGTTATATATTTTGCTTTTGATTGCCTTCAAATTTTTTTATAAACATTGCTTTTAAATTTTTATATATTGCTTTTTATTGCCTCGAAATTTTCTTTTATAAACATTGCTTGCTATTGCTTTTAAATTTGTTATATATATTGCTTTTGATTGCCTTAAAAACATTTTTTTATAAACACTGCTTGCTATTGCTTTTAAATTTTTATGTATTGTTTTTTATTGCCTTTAAATTTGTTATATATATATATATATATATATATATATATATATATATATATATATATATATATATATATATATATATATATATATATATACATACAATTTTATATATATAATTTTATATATATATATATATATATATATATATATATATATATAATTTTATATATATATATATATATATATATATATATATATATACAATATATTGTTTTTTATTTGCTTAAAAACTGAAATAACTGAAATTGTGTTACAATAATTAGAGAACCATGCATGTTGAGTTTGCATGGAACGAATGAAAACAATAATAATGGATTATTATATTAGAACGCCGGTCTTTTTATTTTGTCCTGTCTGGCTGGGTATAGGACCCGGCACGGTGGATGGCTTTCCCCACCAAAAATGAGCTAGCCATCGGGCGCGATCTAACCTTCTTTTTGTTTCAGGGACTCTCGCGGTTTGAGTGGCCTCTAGCCAAGGTGCCTTTTTATGGCATAGGGTTATGTGATTCGCTCACATAACTCTGTGATATAAATTGGTCATCGATATATTTCTTTTCTGATGGGAAGGTTCATACAAGTTATGTTGTATGAGTTGTAGCGATTCGGGTAAATAAACAAGTCCGTAAAGGACTGCAGTGATGGTCTGCTGCCTCGGCGGAAGAAGATTTTGATATCCGCCGAGAATTCCCTTATCTGGGGACGCGTGAATGCGCTGGCAGGCTAGCATTGCGTTGTCGTGGGGCGGGTTCATTCCCCTAGCACAAGGACCCACCACAAAAGAATTTCGCATTCACGAATTCATGGATATCAGTCGAAGTCGAAAATTTGTAGGTAACTACAAAGAGGGGAAAGTGACTTGTTCAGAGAACAAGTCGAACGAGTGAAAACGCACGGACTTAAGGTAACCTCGTCGTTACCTGGCGATTCTCATGGCCCACAAACACGAGTGGGACAACTGGGTGGTGAAGGTGCCCCTCGCACCCGCCCAACCGGATCAAGATCCATATACGTGGCAGTGGCCAAGTATTTCCCTTCTGAGTGGAAAACTCATAAAACATAACTTGTATGAGCCTTCCCAGCAGAGGAGAAATACACCGGTGACCAATTTATGCAATCGGATCACATAACCCTATGCCATAAAAAGGCACCTTGCTCGAGGCCACTCAACCCGCGAGAGCTCCTGAAACAAAAGCAAGTTAGAATGGGCCCGGTGGCTGGCTCATTTTTTGTAGGGAAAACTCTCCACCGTACCGGGTCCTATACCCGGTCAGATCCGACGGAATGGGAAGACCAGTTTTACCAATTATTGATTCATTTTATTATTCTTAAATTGGATTATAAAAAAAAAAACATTGACAATTACAATTAAGCGGTTTATGTGAAAAATGAAATGTAGAATTGATTTTCTTTGTATTCAGGATAGTTTTACACAATCGAAATATATATAAATTTAATAGGATGATCGTAGAAATGGGCTTAGTCGACAGTTATAATCGGTTGCGTTTTGATTTCCAAGAATTTCAATAAGGACGTATCGTTTCATAAGCGTATGATTTATATGTACACTATTTAAAATACCATTTTTTTTTTGATTGGTTCATTGCATCAGTTTCTTTTAATTTTCTTTCTAAACGGTCATTCTATATCAATTCCTCGTTAGTATGCCAATTATAATTATTTAATGTAACAAATATAAAAATTTAATAAGGCCAATATAATAAGGACATAAAAAGGGTACTTACACTGCCTTTCCGACGACGAGCGCTCGTTGACGAAGTGGGGTGAGTAAGTCCTGGAAATTTTTCTTTGTTTTAGTATAAATTAATAATGGACTTATATCCATCTCCTAATTCTAGAGTATTTGACCCACGATTCAATGTTTTATGTGCAACATTAATAACATCCAAAACTGACGATAGATACAAGCCATATGGTAGCAATTTGCATATGTATTAGTCGGCCTACTATGGACAAGCTTCCGGTAGCTGTCACCCAACTGCGGCATTAGCAAATGCTTATATTTCGTCATATATACTATTTTCCGAATAAAAAACGTGCCGAACGCATTCCGTGCATGCTATAAATTCACCTTGTATAGCCCATTGTGCTCCTAAACTTTCCAAGACGAGTAAATGAAGCACACGTTCTGCACCTTCGACTGATAGCTCAGCGTTGAGATGTAAACAAACTCCTATAAATTCACTTTGAAAGGCGATAAAAATTAAACGGGTATAAGAACTGAAATAATTTTCACTTCACTAGGAGCGCTATTGTGTTCTCCGCGGATCATCTGGATTTCACTGTAGAAATCCGCCTCTAAACCGTACAAAACCTCGAATTTTTGTTGGCACCTCCACATTTCTTCATATAACTCCATGTAAGTTAGCCAGCAAAGTCGGCCTACTAATGGTCATGTGTGTGGTAGTAAGCGCTGCTGCCATATGGCTTGTAACTATCGTTAGTTTTGATAACATCACGAATTTTCAAGAGATCATCTTTGATTTCTCCAGCCAAATATAAAGATGCAAATGCTTTTAGAAATTCATCCTAACCAGACGTTGTATCAACTTCCTTCTTGAATCTTTGACTTTCCTGTATCCGATTATAGAAGTTTATTTACTTGTTGATAGTGCACCTGATGCCATCGCTCACGCATTCAATTTAATCGTCAACCGCGAATCGATTTCGACCTTGCGCTATTTATTCGCGAGAGAATGGCAATGACTTCCGGTTAATGCAAATAATAGCCGCCAAAAATTGTTCAATGTACCGTTATGCTGTTTAGTCTGTTCTATTCTGGGCTGATGTACTCTTAAAATAAAAATTTTGTAGTAAATACGAACAAGTTTTATTTACTCCATGCACTTCAAAAGAAAGCGGTTTTTATTTAAATTGGGATTTGTTTTAATTCTTCTTCTCGTTTACTACTGTTTCTGATTTGAATCTAAAATATCGGTCGACTATCAGCTGTACTCCAGTTTTATCTGTTAAGCATCGAATTTTCACTGATCCGTTTTCTGCATTATTCGCCTTTACATAAATCTGCATAATTGTTTGTTAATCTCTTTTACTGTTTATTTTTCTTTTTCCAAATGTCACCACACATCACAATCCACCTCCGGTATTCAAATTAATAACGCGCGAAACGCAAACAAAACGGGAATCTGGCTGAGTTATACGACTGACCCCGAGAAAAAGAAATTTCTCGCACAACACTTCACATTAGTGAACACACCGCACGACCCGTCTTCTCCCCACGGAGGTTTTTCTTTTTCCCTCCCTCGTGGCGATCAGCAACCGAACTCCGTTACCTTAAAAGATCAAGTTTCCGAGAACCGCGGGCGTGTTCTGGCCCTGGAACGGCACAACGTAGTTTGGTTACGTGGAGAACGGGAACGGGATCAAGTCGACTTCATTAATTCACTGGCGAAACGCGAGCCGCTATCAAAACACTTCGTCACCACCGAGGAAAGAACTCCCTTCGCACTCAGCACTGGGAACCGGTGAAATTTGATCATGTCACACGGAACACTATTCACGATCATATCTCTCGCGAGGTGCACCCAAGCTTCCGGGTTCAGTTGCAATCCGTTCCGAGTCGCTTGGCATCTCCCGCGGGCACGTACAAACCGCTTTTGGTCGCGTTATCTGTTTTAGCTCTGCACTTTGTGTTATGCATTTGGGAACGCTTTATTATTAATTATGAACAATCAGTCATTAGTAAGGCAAGAAGCAAACAAATTCTCTCGTCCGAGGCGAATTCTTAACAACGCAAACGTGTCTCGCAGCAAGCACGCTGACCCCCAGTCCTCCGCGAGATCCCCAACAAGCCAAATCCGAGTCATTCGCGGCAAGTCGTGGAGGTACTCGCGCTCTCCCTCTGCCCGAATCCAAGATCTTCTATCTCCGGGTTCCCTGACCACTTCCAATACGGCGACGTTCACTGATGTTTTTTTCTTTTCTGTTACTATTGAACTTCTCTAAATATGAACATAGTTCAATTTGATCTAAGAATGCTTTAATCAATTCACGATCGCATGGATTTGCATTTCCGTCGATTTTTGTTTCAATCAATTATTTTGTTTGATTCAGACCTACAGCACTGTGAATAAAATTGTTATCTGCATTGTTAAAGCCTTCCGAATCATCAACCCAAAATTGTCGTTGAAATGTTGGTGTTTTTGGAGATGATTTCACGTAGATATTTCGACCCAAATCATTGTATTCGCTGTTGCCCTCCGCTCCAGTTGCTGCTGCTTTCGTTTCAGATTCTTGATACCAAACTATCGAGCTATCTTTCATAGGAACCGTAGGTGACGGGGTTCGATGGTTCGTTGCATTGGAGAAATCTGACAACAATGCGCGAGTTCAAGGTCTTGAATGGTCTACAGCAGGGAACAGTTACTGCGCCTCTGCTCTTCTCAATCTTCATTCGCAAGCTATTGAACGGCTTTGATTTTAACGTCTCGCCAACGCGATCATTGGTAGCGTTTGCTGATGATCTGATCATCTATACGGCAGACGGAAAAGCTGCAATAGTTCAGAGCAATCTCCAAAAAATTGTTCAATGATGTACAGCTGTACACTGACAATTGGCGAATGAAAATCAATGCGCAAAAGTGTGAAACAATCTTGTTTCGGACAACGCTGCAGGGGGTCAGTCAGGACCTGAAACGTAATTGGAAAGATTTCCACATCATGGCTGGTGAGGGTAGTCTTGAACGGGTTATACATAAATCCTGTGTTCGATACCTCGGTGTTTATCTCGATCAGTATCTGTACTATACTGAACATGTGAAAATCATGCTCAATAAGGCACTTAAAGTAGTCATGGCCCTTCGAAAACTGTTTCATTCCAGATACATTGATCAAAAGGTCAAAATTATCTGTTACAATACACTGGTTAGACCAGTTTTGACATATGGATGTCAGATCTGGTACAACCAGAGCGCTAGTACCATGGAAAAATTAAGAGTTTTCGAAAGGAAATGTCTTCGTGCGTGTACTGGTTTGTACAGAAAGCCTGAGACGGATTGGAAACATTATATATCGAATAGAAGAAGTTATCAAACTGCTGAAGTGACTAGAGTCGATATTTTCATATTGAAGCTTCTTCGGAATCATATCGCAAGATCTGTGACTGTGAGTGAAAACCCTTGGATTTCACAGCCGTTCCACCCTACAGACGGGTATATTGCGACTTGCCTCGCTACTGGCTTCATTCCTCCAGAAGCATTCGTGTATTTGGACATGAATCGATATGTTTTTGATTCTGACGGCGTCCCAATCATATATCACATATATAGACGGGCCACCGATAAGAAGATAAAATATCCTCCGAGTTTGAGTTCACGAGACCAACGATTTCAATGGAGATACTCATTTGCTAGATTCGTTGAAGCTGATCGAGTTGAGACGGGGCAATCTAGGTATTGGTGGCTGAATGACAATGTCTAAATTATTCGCGTTTATTTTTAGTTTTGGTGTTCTTCGTTATTTCGTTTTTGAGTTTCAGCTCATTATTGCTACATTTAGTGTTGTTGTTTATTTTTGTTGAAAATTAGGTATAGGTTAGGTTTATATTATGTTTATTATATTTGGTTAGAGATAAGGTTTAACGCTTAGGTTAAGAACATTGTTATAGATTTTTTATAGTATAAGATAAAGTTTTTGATTGCATTTATTAGAATTAAGTTAAAACATATTAGGTGTAGGATCAAAGTTCACTGTAGTGTTAAGATTATAAATAATTTTAGAATAGTGTTGGTTGGTTTTTTCTCCTTTTTCCAATTGAATTGTAAAAATATATAATAATCTTCATTGATTTGAATTTGCTATAGTTTTTTCTTTTAAATGTGTTTAATGATAACGTACAAATTTAGAGAGCCATTTGGGCCATTAAGTTTTTGATTGTTATTGCTTGGAATTTGCTTTATATTCTTTTAAAATTTATAACGATTAGTATTAAATAAAGCGCTTTTGACTTTGACTTTGACTTTGACTTTAATTACAGATTCATTTTTCGACCCACGTCGCGCTATTGCCGAAAAACGGCTCAGAATGAATTTTTCTTGCAGGGCTGCCGAACTGTGGCTATTGCTCGTTCTAGTACGCGATCTGCTGGATTCTTCACTTATTTGGAATGACTTCTTGAATTTGTGATATTCGAAGAACCGGGAGTTTGGTCATTGTAGTGTTCTTGCTGGTACTCATGTTTGCACGTGACATATCTTTCGGTTTTGTATATGTTCCTTCTAAACAAAAAGATGCCTTATCCGATCCCTCTTCCTGTGACTTTTCCAATAATCCTGAATCACGAATTTTCGATACATCTAGATGGAAATCCGTTCCCTTTAATTTTTCAATTTTTTGCTGATGCCTCCGGATTTCGTATATGACGGCAATGTATTTTGTTGTTGAAATGAATTATCTAAGAATAACTTTAGATCCTGTTCATCTTTTGATTACGGCTTATTGATCTGACTTTTCTCCATTAAATTAGAAAGTGTAAAATTTTTCAAATTGGAAAATGTCATCGAATCATTTATTTCATATAACTCATTCGTCTGTAATTCAACTTTTTTCGCAATCGTACCAGTTCCTGATGTCCGCAACTTTTCTTAAGCCTTTATTTGAACATGATGAGTAGTTTTGTCATTTTGATTTGACTTCAAGCAATCTACTTTTGGTAACGTTATTTCTGATAATTTGAAAAAGGCATAGAATCATTTAACACCGGGCTAAATATTTTTAGGTCATTCTTTGGCGGCGGTGTTGTAGTGAAAAGGGTCTCGAAATTATCATTGCTGGGCAGTTGAGGTTTAGCTAATGGTATTTTCGGAACAGTTTCTGTTTTACCCTCAAACACTTTCATTGACATCATGGTTTAACAGATCGGACTACTTGTGGCGGTCCTTGTTTTCAAATATTACAAAAACCCGTATTTTTTTTTGGGTCGTAGCTTGAATTTCTGCCTCTGAAGGATTTTCTACGGTTGGCTGTGTATAAATTATTCTTCGTATCATTTTCAAGAATTTCCATCAAATTTTCAACCTCTTGAACTAACTTCACTCAAGTTTGTCAGGAAGTCGGTATAATTAGCATCGATGAAGCTTCGTGTCTTACTTTGGTACCTTTTACTTTCAGACCGTGCTTTCGTAATATTCTTTTTGGCATCGACAGATTCATTTTCATTTGAGACTTCCACTTTTTCTAGTAGGAATTTCAATTTTCTTGGTCACCATGCTGTAAGGATGAGGGAGATAGGAAAGTTTTAGAGCAGTTTGATAGGGTAACTGCTCGATTACTACAGAGTTTTCCACTCAGAAGGGAAATACTCGTATATGGCCACTGCAACATTTATGGATCTTGATCCGGTTGGGCGGGTGCGCGGGGGCACCACCACCAACCGGTTGCCCCACTCTTATTTGTGGGCCATGAGAATCGTCGGATAATGATGAGGTTTCCCTAAGTCCGTCTGTTTACACTCGTTTCAACTTGTTCTCTGAACAAGTCATTTTCCCTTTTGGTAGTTACCAACACTTTTTCGACTTCGGTCGCCAGTTCTTTTGAGACCCAAGAATTCGTGAATGCGAAATTCTTTTGTGGTGGGTCCTTGTGCTGGGGGAATGAGCTTGCCCCACGACACCACAATGCTAGCCTGCCAGCGCATTCACGCGTCCTCAGACAAGGGCATTCTCGGCGGATATCAACATCTTCCTTCGCCGAGGCAGCAGACCATCGCTGCAGTCCTTCACGGACATTCTTACCCACCTTTTCAATACAAGCATTTCAAAACAGTTCTTAAACTGAAAATTTTTGCTTCAATGGGGGCACAGAGGGGGAAATACATGAAAAATGTGTTTCCTCCCTCGCAAATGGACACCTGTGATCCAAAAAATCTGAAAAATTATCAAGGGAGATATTTATGGGTATAACAATAACAAATACCTCAGAAGTCAAAGTTCGTTCAACTTTGTTAATAATCGTATGATCCTCGAATTTCACATTTTCTCCAATAAAATCGTCTTTGACATGTTTCTTGATTTTATTCGTTGCTGGTTACGGCATTTTGTAAGTTGAGTACAAAACCCTTTTGACATGAGCGTAGGTCTGTCTACCCAACTTGTCAAATTCTATGTCCGATAGATTCTTTACCCGATGAAAGCAAAATCGCCTCATTTGATGCCAAAACATGCAAGGCTTTCAACAGATTTTCATGAAATTCGGCAGTTAGATAGAAATTATAAGTATCTAAAGAATTACGTGAAAAAACTGGAGGTCAGGTCACAAAAAACAGAATGGCGGCCAGTTGAAACTCAAAACTTCAAAGGCTTCTGAAAGTCGCAATTTTGATCCGACATTTATGAAGATATGCATTACTTTGATCTATAGATGTATGCATGTTCAAATCTCAAAATGGCGGTGGTTTAAATATGCGTTTTTTCAGGTTTTTGTGGCCCTCTAGCGATCAGATTTTCCAGCGAAATTTTGTGAAACTTGAGATTATGAATCTCTGTACTATGTTCTTGTGTTATGCAGAAAATTATTAAAATTGAATGAAAAATAAAAAAGTCGAAAATTTAAAACCCAAAAATATTGCTGCAATTTTCACTAAAAATTGAATTATTTTGCCCTGTCTAGAGTGAAACTCCGATTTGATCGAGATTTGGCACATTAATGGATGAGGTCCTAGCCCACAAAGATTTAAAATAGTCCAAAATCAAATGCATGCATCAAAATGGGGGCCCCCAAAGGTCAGGAGGCAAGCGCAATTCGCTATTTTAGTACCAACTGAAATAATGATTTTTTTTTCATGAAAACGCTTTAAATGACTTATCTTTAACGTATTTATAAACCAGAAAATTTTTTATATATTGTAAAATATTTTTAACAATACCCTAAAAAATTATAAAATCACGACTTGTCTGTCTGTCCGTCCGTCCGTTTGTTCGTGCGTCACAAGTTTTCTCGCAAATCACATGAGCTAGAATGAGGAAATTTTCTACGTAGGTCAAAAGTGGTACCTCTTGAAATTTGCAGTGTAAGAAAATATTTTAAAGTGTTTAAGGGGGTCTCCCCATACAGAGGGGTGACATAAACATTTTTTTATTTCTGTAGTCCTCTAGCAGCCAAGTTTCTCAACAGATTCCGATAAAACTTGAAATTATAAGTTATTAAGGGAAGTTAATTTAATTTAATTATGCAAATCGGATGACAAATAAAAAGTTCGAAAATTTACAGCTTAATATTTTTAGCAGACGTTTTCAATAAAAATTTAAAATGACGGCCCCTGGTGGTTCAGAAAAAATTCGAAAAAGTATATATTAATGGCAATGCAAGTGCTGATTGAACTTTTATGGAAATTTTTTGAAATTAAGTATTTGAGCTAGTTAAGCCGACCTTTGTGTGGTAACCATGTGAAATGTATAAACAGCAAATGTGAGAAGGGCGAAACCAGTATAAATATGTTTATAACAATTTATTACCCGCCGATTTTCAATATGTGATCCATACGTGTGCAACTCAATTTAATTAGCAAAATATTTGCGCCTCTATGAAGGGTCTCCAAATACGAACGGCGGCTGATCCTTTCTGTTAATAAATACCATGTAGTGCTAAAAAATTGCAGTAAGAAGTCCAGTAGTAGGCAAGCCAAATTCTTTTTTGAAACCTTACGCTACATACGAGAAATTTACCTTTCCGGCTGGTGCTGCCAACGGGGATTTTTGAGTTTCAGCTCATTATTGCTACATTTAGTGTTGTTGTCTATTTGTAATAAAATTTCTGGATAGGATAGGTATATGTTTTGTTTATTTTATTAGGTTGGAGAAAAGGTTAAACGCTTAGCTTAGGAATATGGTCAAAGTATTTTTTAGTATAAGATAAAGTTTTTCATTGAAATTTTATTAGAATTAGGTAATAACATATTAGGTGTAGGATGAAAGTTCACTGTTTTGTATGAATTATAATTAATTTTTGAATAGTGTTAGTTGGTTTTTTTTCCTTCTTCCAATCAAGTCATAAAATATGTAATAATCTTAATTAATTTGAATATGCTATAGTTTTTTTTTTGCTAAAATGTGTTCAATGATAACCTATAAATTTAGAGAGCCACTCTGGCCATTAAGTTTTTGTATGTTAAGGTCAAGTTCAAAAGCGCTTTATTTAATACTAATCGTTATAAATTTTAAAAGAATATAAAGCAAATTCCAAGCAATAACAATCAAAAACTTAATGGCCCAAATGGCTCTCTAAATTTATACGTTATCATTAATTATTACATATTTTTAAAATTTAATTGGAAAAAGGAGAAAAAACCAACCAACGCTATCCTAAAATTATTTATAATTAATACACAACAGTGAAACTTTGATCGTACACCTAATATGTTGTAACTTATTTCTAATAAAATACAATCAAAAACTTTATCTTATACTAAAAAGTTCTGTAACAATGTTCCTAACCTAAGTGTTTAATCTTATCTCTAACGGAATATAGTAAACATTACATATACCTAACCTATACCTAATTTTTAACAAAAATAAACAACAACAATAAATGTAGCAATAATGAGCTGAAACTCAAAAAACGAAATAACGAAAAACACCAGAACTGAAAAATAAACACGAATAATTTAGACATTGTCATTCAGCCACCAATACCTGGATTGCGCCGTCTCAACTCGATCAGCTTCAACGAATCTAGCAAATGAGTATCTCCATTGAAATCGTTGGTCTCGTGAACTCAAATTAGGAGGATATTTTATCTTCTTATCGGTGGCCCGTCGATATATGTGATATATGACTGGGGCGCCGTCAGAATCAAAAACATATCGATTCATGTCCAAATACACGAATGCTTCTGGAGGAATGAAGCCAGTAGCGAGGCAAGTCGCAATATACCCGTCTGTAGGGTGGAACGGCTGTGAAATCCAAGGGTGTCACTCACAGTCACAGATCTTGCGATATGATTCCGAAGAAGTTTCAATATGAAGATATCGACCCTCGTCACTTCAGCAGTTTGATAAATTCTTCTATTCGATATACATATAATGTTTCCAATCCATCTCAGGCTTTCTGTACAAACCAGTACATGCACGAAGACATTTCCTTTCGAAAACTCTTAATTTTTCCATGGTACTAGCACTCTGGTTGTACCAGATCTGACATGCATATGTCAAAACTGGTGTAACCAGTGTCTTGTAACAGATAATTTTGACCTTTTGATCAATGTATCTGGAATGAAAGAGTTTTCGAAGGGCCATGACTACTTTAAGTGCCTTACTGAGCATGATTTTCACATGTTCAGTATAGTACAGATACTGATCGAGATAAACACCGAGGTATCGAACACAGGATTTATGTGGAACCGGTTCTAGACTACTCTCAACAGCCATGATGTGGAAATCTTTCCAATTACGTTTCAGGTCTTGACTGACCCCCTGCAGCGTTGTCCGAAACAAGATTGTTTCACACTTCTGCGCATTGATTTTCATTCGCCAATTGTCAGTGTACAGCTGTACATCATTGAACATTTTTTGGAGATTGCTCTGAACTATTGTAGCTTTTCGGTCTGCCGTATAGATGATCAGATCATCAGCGAACGCTACCAATGATCGCGTTGACAAGACGTTAAAATCAAAGCCGTTCAAAAGCTTGCGAATGAATATTGAGAAGAGCAGAGGCAAAGTAACTGTTCCCTGCTGTAGACCATTTAAGACCTTGAACTCGCGCATTGTTGTCAGATTTCCATCATGTGATGATAAAAAAATATTCACCCGATCCAGAAAAATGAGGATTTTTTTTTTTAAGTTTTTGTATGTTTATTGTTTGGAATGTGCTTGATATTCTTTTAAAATTTATAACGCTCACTATTGAGTAAAGCGCTTTTGACTTTGACGAAGCGACGTAATCTGAATGCAAATCGTGATGGAGAGACTGGTAGGGAATGGAGGTATTAAAAAAAGTATCAAATGACTAACATGACTGGCTAAATATTCCTAATCTGCAGTTACTATTTACTGCTAATCTCTAATATTAAACTTTATCCAATCTCAACTTAACAATGACGAACTTAACAAAATAAAAAATAAGTCCAATCAAAAAACACAACTGTAGATATTGATTGTTTATATATGTCACCATCCAGCCACCAAAATCAAGATAAATAATAATATTCAATATGCTCCTATCTTACAATTTATCCTGTTTGTAGCGAATATAAAACATATAACCAGATATATGTACAACCACAAACAAATCGAGATAATACATCAAAGCATCATTTAAGTCTACAAAATTCATTGTTTGTTCTTAAAGACTAAGAATCTTATAAAAAACGCTAAAATCAATTGAATTTTCTTTCTTTGGCTAAAAATTCCCCAATTGAAGTCTTCTATAGAATTCTATCTTGGCAATGCTTTCAACTTATTCACCACGAAAATTTGGTTGTATGGTGAATTAAGAGTGCTTGCGTCAACTTGACATTCAATAGGTTTTTGTGTCAACGATTGTGGAGTGCGATTAGGCGCTGTATGTCGCGAGTTACAGCTGTTTTATTCGGTAGTATGAATTTTAGAAGTGGCAAATGACCTGAAAATTATCTTCCGTACCTACACTCTACTAGAAAGGGTGCATTCTGAGCGCTAGACCGCGAAAGTACGGCCGAACGCCACGAAAACATGCTCGTGCGTGACTGCACTTCGATCGCCATGGAAAGTGACTCAAGCTGTGAATAAATCGATGAAAACACATTCTAATGAACGCGATGCAGTTGTAGTGATAAACAAAAGTGAGGACGTGGAAAATTGACTGGCCGTTGACGGTAGTTTTCCGCAGTCAATTTGCGCAATGCTATCTCGATGCATTTTGCTTTGTTTCAAGTGTTCAAAATAGTTCAATGGAGTTTTAAATAGTGAAATTTCATGTGAAGATCTCAATTTTTGGGTGATATCAAAACAGCTGATAAATTAATTTCTGGCAACAATAACAAGGCTTCAAGATGTTTGCGCGAATCAAGAAAAGTGTTCTCACAGTTGTGTCTGCAGACATTCCGGCGCTGCCCGAGATGCCGCACACGACAAGACAACACAACAGGTCACTGCCCGACAAGTTCACATATGCCCGGCCTGCATTTCTTCAGTTGTTGACATACGACGAGCTTAAAGCGTCCGCAGACCACAATGTGCGGCCGATTATTGTTCCGCGAGACATTTCCATCTTGCCATGGAGCACTGGCTACGCGGAATGCGTCAATTCTGGCAAGTCGGAGTGGAATGAAGATCAGGCAGCATTTTGCCGGCAGGTGCTAACACACCCCAGTAAACAGCATCCAGATCTCCCGTACACGTATTTTGGAATATTTGACGGACATGCCGGGTACGGGGCAGCGTTAGCCGCATCCCATCAATTTCATCATATCCTGCACGAGAAGCTGGTGGATGTCATCGATATGCTAATGCCTCGCCAGGACTCTGGAGCTCCCAAGCCTGATGTCCTTCCCAGTCCGCTGGCCTTTCAGCGCTCTGTGTCGAAGGATGAGCTCATTATAGGCGCCTTGGAAAGCGCCTTCATCGAAATGGATGCCCTTTTGGCCGAGGACCGCGACAAATACCGGAATGCTGGCGGTTGCACAGCTCTAGTCGCTCTCTTCATTCTAGGGAAAATGTTTGTCTCGAACGCTGGTGACAGCCGGGCTGTGCTCTGCCAGCGGATGTCCAATGAAGTACTTAAATCGCACACGTCCAACATTTCTTCCAGTTTGCCGAACAGCAAGGACGACGTTGATTCTGGCGACTCGAAAGTGGATGATAAGAAGCATATGCATATCTTCCCCATTCCATTCTCCCATGATCACACACCGGATACCGAGCGCCCAAGGCTGATGTCAACCGCGAAATTAAATCCGAACTTGATGGGAGGCGAATACGTCGCGATGGAATATGCGAAAAGACCAGCGGTTAAGGACCTAGGCCAAAGGATCCTCTATCGACAGGGAACGATGAAAGGTTGGGCATACAAAACGTTGACAAGGGATGATTTAAAGATGCCAATTGTGATTGGTGAAGGTGAGTTCGTTTTGCGATTTGTATGAGTTTTTGAAGCATAATTGTAAATCTAATTAACAATGTATCTAATGACATTACTTTAATTCAATTTTGAAAATCATTGATTTCCTTTTATGGTAGTTGGAGGAATTATTTATAGATTTTACTTGTGCAACAATTACAAAAGTTGTAATGAAATTGTACCAATAAGAAAGTGATAGCGAACAAAACAAATTAATTAGGATATCAGGAAAAAGCTCCTACCAAAAGGACTTGTTAACCAATCTTGCTCATAAATGTAATCGTTAAAATGAATCAAAATAATCGAAGATAGTTTTGAAGTAAAAGAGCTGCCATCATGTTAAATTGTTGATAATTTTGTTCATTAAGTGGTAAATTCATAGTAGTGAAATTCTACATTTCTCCTCAAATCTGTATAAATATTTAGAAACAATAGGCTGCGTTGATTGAAATCGCATGCCTTATCAATAGTTAGGGTTGTGTGCCTTCTAGACTATTAAAATGGCTGAACCATGCTTGAATGTCATCCGATTTCAATGATTAGTGCTCTATTATTGCATACATTTCTTGGAGTTCTAAATTAATAGGACAAAACATGAAATTAGGGAATCATCCGTTTGGTTGCTCTTCTTTTCTTGAAGATCTAACATTGTGGATTTTTTTCAGATTTGGCTTGAATAATTTCCTTTCAGGAGGAGGAAATAGTATATTACGATACGAGTGCGGAAAGTAGGTGTTCCCACGAGCGCAACGTTTGCCGCCCGAGCGAGCGAGGGTGGTAAGAGCGCGAGTGGGAACACATACGTCCACGAGTATCGTATACTATTTTTCGTCAAGCGGTGAGGAAAGTTCTTAGAAAACAATAATATTTAAACAATTGTGCGTCAAGACATTGCACTGCTGACGTCGCTTGAGTCGAAGGCGGAGCGACGATTTACGGGGGTGAGCGGGTCCGGGACCTGGTGGGCGTGCATTGGGGTGAAGCCCCCGCTGAGGGATTGAATAAATTCTCTAAAATTTTTTAAATTTCGTAAATATGAAATATAAACGCGATGAGGGCAAGCTCGCTATATCAATACCGTGAAAGGAACGATTACTTTCCGCACGGCGAGACGAAAAGACTTTCTTACTTTCTTTACTTATCACCTTATGTCTAAATGTCTACACTAGGACTCAGACATCGACTGATTGAAATTTGGAAACCACTAAGTTTCCAGCTATGGCAAACGATTTTGAGATAGGCATGCCATTGATATAAAAAATGAAAGAAAGTAAATTCCCTTTAATCCTACTATTTTTATTTTTACTCCGTATACAATTGTTTCGTTCTCTGCTTGAGAACTTCCTCAGTACTACTATTCCCTAAACTACAGTGTCCTAATATTTATACAAAACTCTTTAAACTATTAAATTAAAGCTCTAATTACACCTAACATGTCTCTAATCCCTCAAAGTTCTTTTAATTAATCCCTAATTACCTGATACCTTTACCATTCAAAAATTTTGTTTTTCCTTATAACTACTTAATTACATTCATTATTTTGTAAGCTTGAATAGCCAGGTGTATCCGTTACCTGCAAACTTTCTGCTACATCAAGCTTCCACCCGTTTGTAACCACTTTTGATTTAAAGTTTTTTGCATCCTGCTTTTTGTTTTTGTTGACTGCTTCCCTTAAGTGTCCGTTCCATCTGACACCCAGTGATCTCCTGGTTTGTCCAATATAACATCCATTACATTTCGTATAGGATACCTTGTAGACTCCGCTCCATTTTGGATATGGGGTCGGTTGATCCTAGCAAGTTCTGCAGTTTTGTGGCCCGGCTCGAACAAACTAGGTCGATGTCTACGTTTTTCATAGCCCTCTTCATTGTTTCCGTCCTTGAGTCAAAATTTACAACCAACCTCTTCCGTTGCTCGACTTCCGCAGTTAGCGTTGTGAACTTTTTGTTGAAGATCTCCTTCGTTCGTTCGGCTATCAATTTGGTGACTTCGTCCGTAGGGTATCCATTCCACTGGGCTAACTTATAAATTTGGGACGTTTCTTTTTTCAGGCCTTCTTTATTCAATGGAAGCGTGAGCATTTGATTCGCAAGCCTGTTTAATGTCGTCCATTTTTGCTGTTGGCAATGGTTCGAAGTGAAAGGAATTATCCGCATGGTGTCCGTTGGTTTGCGGTATATTTCGAATTCCAATCCATTAGCCCCTCTACATACCATCACGTCCAGGAATGGTAGCCGCCCCTCCGATTCCAGCTCGGGGGTGAAACTGATATTGTTGTTATCGACTTGATCGCCGTGAGAATTTGCTGGTCTTTGATAATCGTGAAGATAACGTCTACATAACGCACCCATCGATGTGGCAGTTTACCTTCTTGTGCTAGCTTCTCCTCCAAAAATGCCATAAAAACTTCGCTTTGAAACAGAGAAAGAGGGTTTCCCATTGGAGCACCACGTGTTTGTTTCGAAAATTCTCCCCTGAAAGTGAAATAACTTTCACCCATGTAGAGTCTAGCCAGTTTCAAATACATTTTGGCTCGTACCTTCCATTGTTTTCCTGATCCTTGCATCAGAATCCACTCCTCAAGTAACGCAAGTGCTTCTTTGACCGGAATACTGGGAAAAAGTGCCTTGACGTCAAATGACACCATTGTATCGCCATCTTCCAAAGGTCCCCAGGACAAAACCTTTGAAGTAAATTCTGCCGAATTCGCTGCTGATCTGGTAATAAATTTTTTGTCCATGTTATTGAATTCCTTGACCAACCACTTCCCAATTTCTGAGTGGGGGCGTTTTCCGCTGACACAATTTCACGCATTTCATGGCCTGGCTTGTGAATCATCAAATGGGCTATGAAAAACGTAGACATCGACCTAGTTTGTTCGAGCCGGGCCACAAAACTGCAGAACTTGCTAGGATCAACCGACCCCATATCCAGAATGGAGCGGAGTCTTCAAGGTATCGTATACGAAATGTAATGGATGTTATATTGGACAAACCAGGAGATCACTAGGTGTCAGATGGAACGGACACTTAAGGGAAGCAGTCAACAAAAACAAAAAGCAGGATGCAAAAAACTTTAAATCAAAAGTGGTTACAAACGGGTGGAAGCTTGATGTAGCAGAAAGTTTGGAGATATTCAATCGAAAGACGCCAGACATTTGGAACGGCGACCCAGGTAACGGATACACCTGGCTATTCAAGCTTACAAAAACATGAATGTAATTAAGTAGTTATAAGGAAAAACGAAATTTTTGAATGGTAAAAGGATCAGGTAATTAGAGATTAAGTAAAAGAACTTTGAGGGATTAGAGACATGTTAGGTGTTATCAGAGATTCAATTTAATAGTTTAAAGAGTTTAGTATAAATATTAGGACACTTGTTGTTTAGGGAATAGTCTTTTATTATTAATGCCATTGATGACAAACGGGATGATACATCAGCTTATAATGGCATCAGTTCTGACCATTGTAAAAACGCAATTTAAAAAAAAGAAAGAAAGAAAGAATATTTCGAACATCCACAATGGAAGTGAATCGTTATACTTGTAAATAGTTTTTTTTTCAAATTTAACAAATTCAGTTAATTATTTTTTTTTTTCATTTAGTATCTGCAGACCAATTCTCTTTTATAGTTTCTTGAAAAGCCGTCAGACCTTGTTTTATTGAGTGAGCAGAAGCGTTTCGACTCCTTTGATTTGTGTGCGTGGTTTTGTCGGTCTGTCGCGTAGTTGGAGTCTGCCTTGTTGTGTAAAAACTGGCTGATTTCATTCATACGACCAATACACATTACAGCCGCGATCTAGCGAATTCTACCATATCTCTAACATTGACTGACACTTGTCGACTTTTTTCATTAGACATCACAAACCGGTACACGTCTAAACCCGTAAATGTAACGCTGACCATGTTCAAAGAAAAACTTTTATTCAATAACAGCCGATGGATGATTCACAGATCAATAACTCAATTTCATAAAGTCTACAATCAAGTAGAACTTTTTTAGGTTCAATAATAGCACATACATTGCCAAGGACGGTCTGGGTATGGGCCATCCAATGTCCTCAATAATGTCAAAAATATTCGTACAATCTCTGGAAAAAGTCGTTATACCCAAAATCGTCGAAAGATTCAGTGCCATATTTTACAAACGATATGTTGATGACTGTTTCATCATTATTGAAATAAACAAGACAAACTACTTTTCTATATGAATGAAATACACCCGAATATATGTAGAAAAACTACTATATCGACTTAACCGTGACATGGGAACAAACACGATTAGACTACAAAATATTCAAAAAACCAACCACAACTGATCATACCATACACGTGACATCTAACCACCCCGCACAACATAAACTAGCAGCGTACAGATCAATGGTGCAGATACTCCACTCCATTCCACTGTCTCCTGCTAACTACTCCAACAAACTAAACAACATTTACAGAATGACTTGTGATAACGGATACAAACAACATGACATTAAGAAACTTCTCACACGGTACAAACAAAAACAGGAACGCCAACTGATTGGTACCAATGGCGAATTCGACACAACCATGAGCTGTGTCAAATTTTTGACGAGCCGCTGGTTGTAACGATTGTAAGACTGCTGAAGTTGCAATGGGTTGGTCATGTGAATCAGAAGATGAACAAAAGGTTTTCTTTGGGAGAACTGAAGAGCGGAGACTAGTGGCAAAACCGAGGAAACGCTTGTTGGACCCGGCCGACGAAGACAGATCATCGCTGGTCGTATTTCAAAATTGGAGGACGCGGACAATGGACTGAGACAGTTGGAGGCGCTTTTTGCCGGAAACGAAGGCCCGAAAAGGGCTGTAGTGTTACGAAGAAGAAGAAAAAGAAGAATATCCCTCTACTGGCCTAACCTAGGAACTACCTGATTAACCCATCTCTCCTATATAAAGTCATTTCCTTCCACACATTCTTTAGACAATCAAGATGACTTAGAGTTTATTTATTATTGTTTTAAGCGGGTTTCTACCAACTTACATGAAGGTATTCCGCCAAAGACGGTCCCAAGTCCGTTTGAGAAAGGAGGATGGAACCCCTTGTTTCCCCAACCCGTAGCTTCCATGATTCCTCATCCTAAATCTCACGATTAAATGATAGTAAATGTTCTCGGGGATAAATGCCAAGAGATGCCAATAATTGTCAATACATCTACAGCTCTGCTTCTAAATCCTATTGACAACTCATTTGTGGGGACGTAAGGGGGTGAAAGCGAGTCTTCCGCGCCTGATAACGGGGTCGAAAGTAATAACCATGCCACCGGAAAGGAGGTTGGACGACGAGCTAACTTCCCGTCCCTGGAAACCCCTACACTGTTTCGAAACCTGTACAAGAGCTTCGGAATGGATTGGGCCTACGGCTTCGCAAACAAAAAAAGGACTGTGGCATTGGATCCTGGAATGTCAGGTCACTCAACTACCCTGGTGTTGTTAAGTACCTTTTGCAACAGGCCAGTCAATATAAATTAAACATACTGGCGATCCAGGAAACGAACTGGACTCGAAATGATATTCCAGACTTGAGATTGCACAAAATATTCAAAAGTGGGAAGCCTACTCGAAAACCAGAATTTGGAGTGGCTTTTATTGTGGATAGGGAGTTCAAATCACACATTATTGATTTTAAGGCAGTCAACGAACGATTGTGTGCGATCCGTATAAAAGCAAAACTCTTCTAAATTTGGCTGAAAAACGTACCCGCTCCGACAGAAGAAAATAACGAAAAAACGAAGTAAACGTTCTACAATCATCTGGAAAGACTAGTCGACTCATTTCTTACAAATGACTCCAAAATATTTCTGGGTGATTTCAACGATAAGGTTGGCAATGTGCTATCTCAACGAGGAACTATTAGAGAATATAGCTTCCACGATGAAACAAATGACAACGGCCAGCGCAGGAATCTAGTCATACGATCGACTTGCTTCGAGCATACTTGACGTTCGTACATACGGAGGAGCCAATTCTAACTCAGATCAGATATAACCTTTCGGTGTCGTATGTCAAAGACGTATTCGGCGAAGACCAGCCCGGCACAAAAATTTGCATCGAAAGGCTCCAAACGACGTCTATGACGAAAAATTTCACGGAGACCCTCGACAATCAGCTGGCGCCCATCTTATCAGACACATCGCTGAAAGCAAGCAACGAGCTCTGGATGGAAGTGAAAGCGGCAATCAAGGCCGTGGCAGAACAGACGCAACCGGCGCAAGATAAATGATTGGTTCGAAGATGAGTGCCAGAATGCGTTCGACAAAAAGAATCAGTCGCACAAAGAATACTTAGGTAGGAAAACTAGGACGAACAGAGAACATTATAAGAATTTCAGAAAAGTAGCGAATAAGATAATTAGAATTGAGAAAAGAAAATACTTTAACGACCAATTGAGAAGTATCGATGTAAGTCTAGCGAGCAACAACACAAGACAAGCATAAGCTGTCAGCTCAAAACCACGCTTTGCCGTTATAGCATGAAAAAAGGAAAAGGATTAAAGAATGTTTCAGCATCATATTTCAAGAACCTCCTCAATCCTCCGCACAGCTCCAGAACATCGGAGCCTTTAGATGTTTCCGGAACGCTTCCATTGGCCCCACCAAATCTGGATGAAGTTTGTTCCACCATCAAAGCCCAAAAGAATAATAAAGCGCTGGGCATCGATGAGACTCCAGTGGCGCTCATCAAATATGGTGGCAGCAGTGTTCAGAAAGCTATTCAAAAAGTCATCCAGCACATTTGGCAACAAGAACATATGCCGAACGAGCGGAGCCAACAATTATATTCCTTATCCGTTAAAAAGACGACAAGCTACAGTGCAACAACTATAGAGGCGTATCACTGCTTTGTACGGCATACAAAATATTTTTAAAGGTATTAGAAAATAAAGTCGGATCACACGCCAAAAGTATTATTTGGGAGTATTAAGGTGGTTTTAGAGCAAATAGATCGACAATAGACTAATTGTTCACTGTCAAGCAGGTACTTGAGAAATATTGGGAGTTCAACATAGATGTACACAAAATTTTTGTTCACTTTAAGCAAGCATACGAGAGTATTGATTGTAACGTATTGCACCAAATAATGCTTTGCTTTGGTATGCCAGCCAAATTAATGCATCTTGCCAAAATGACAATGATGTCGACGATCTCCTAAGTTCGCATCAATAACCGACTCACCAATGCCTTTGATATAAACATCGGACTAAAGCAAACTGAATAGTTTGTCTCTGGAACATGTCATAAGAAAGCTACCTGTTGATACACGAGGTACATTGCTATACAAGTTGAGCCAACTAGTAGCTTATGCGAACGACATCAACATTTTGTCACGGTCATAAACAACTGCCAAAGAACTCTTCCTGAAAAACGACAGCGAAGCAAAACTAGTAGGACTACAAATCAAGGAGAATAAAACAAAGCTCATGACGCTATCGAGAAGAAATACCTGAAAGAGACCTGCAAACTTTTAAAAATTTATTTTTTTTAACTCTTTCATGTTCCATATTAATGTTTATTGTATTAAATCGAATTTAGGTTATTACGCGCCGAAACACCAGAAAACAACATAACACACATAACATTTGAAAAAAAGCGCGCCATACTAGGCAGCGTAAATTGTAAACTATACCAGAAGAATATCGTCTTGGGTTTACTTTGTTGGAATGGCTTACAACACGGCTATTAATATCTTGGTTAACCAAGTCTACTATAAACTCTTATCACTTAGCTCAATTCGTTTAACTTATTTTAATTGAGATAATTATGCCACGAAGGGTTATACTTCGCGTTCGAACTTGTCTTGACATTGCGATGTTATTATATTGTTCTATTTATTTTATTTGCTTAGTTTTTATTAGTTAATTTACATTTGAGTAACTGGATTTTATTGCACGGCGAAAAATTTAAGCTGTTTTGTCCTGTTTTTTGATTAAAAATTCAGATATTGATTCCGTTGCTCTACTTCTCGGAATTTCACTATTTAATTAATTATATGTGAGTGCAGTTAATTGAAGCAAGGTTATTCCTCTAGCATCAAGATTTTGCGATTGCTTTACGCTGTTCAGGAGCTCCCATTTCAGTTATTGTAGTTAATTTGCTGGTTGCGATCAGTCAGTAGTTAGTTATGTATATCACGCCTTAAAATTCTCAACGATTCAAACACGAGATTTGATTTAATTAATTAACTACTTTTAAAACTATCCGCCACGGTCCTGTTTGTGAACACATTTCGATCACAGATTTTATTTGGACTGACATATTAAATACTTTCAATTCTTTTTTTAAAAGTTATCCACACACTCAAATCATCAATAAAACCTTTCAGTTCGAGATGACAACCCTTTTTCCTTAATTTTTCTTTTTCTTTATGTGGTGAATGTTTTTCTATGTTAATCTAGCTTTTTGTCCAAAATATTCACATAACCTGTCACGGCACGAAGACAAATGGCCGAAAACTACTGTGCAAACTGTGACGAAGTTCACTTGGTGGAAATTTTGCGTGTGAACTTTTGCAGACAGAGTTCAAAAATTTCCACTCAGGACTATGTGAAATCCTTAAACGACACTAGTTTCAACTTGTTCCAATTCGTTATTAAACTTTCAATTGGAAGTTGTAAATACACTGCAGCACACAACACGTACGTATTGGCACGACTCACGAAAGGGGCAGGAGAGATTCTGGCCGACAGGAGTATTCTTGAAGGCTAGCATTCTTTGAGGAGCCCCGCCCCCACGGATCCGAGGATCCGAGGCCCTAAAGTGCAGGTAACAGGTTACAGGTAACGACCCTGACTGGGTCTGGACTACGTTTTGGACAATGAACTGGAATTTATGCTCTGGGCTGGCGGATATGATGGTTTGGACCTAGTTACTTTGCACGGTAGCGACGAGGTGATACTCTTGCGTGAACAACTCCAATTCAACTCTCATACCGTCTCCGTCCTGGTAAAACCTTGGCAGGCCTCGGAGTACGTTTGAAGTTCGCACCATTGGGTTGGTGGTGTAGGTTCGGTTGAGACAGACTCCCGTTGAGCGCTGGTCTTGCTCTGAGCACTTGTCCCCATAAGGGCTTGTGCCATCCTTCGCATGGCCTCCCTGCTCTGCAAAGATAACCATGGGACCAAAAAGGCGACTACACACACGGATGGAGATAGCGGCTCCGACGGGGGACCCAATAAAATTGGAGCAACCAAAAACCATGAAAAAAAGATCAATAAACCCAAAAAAAGAAAGCAAAAGTAACAACTACGACGACGCAACCAGCGGCTGCAGCCACGATGTTAACAGCACATCGGGAGCGGTACTAAAGACGACAAAAACGACGATTAATACAATGACAGGGAAAACGGATGAAAAACAGAGATTAACAGACAGTCTTGTCCAGACTGAGATTCCTGCGGAGTTCAGACGCAGCAAAAAAATGATGCGAACGCCAGAGCGTCCTATAAAGGAATAGCATAAGCGACTGAAGCAAGGGTTGTAAATCCCAATATAATAATGAACCATCCTGAAGTCACGAAGAGATTACGGCAGGAAAGGACAGGATTGACCAGACAAATAAAGAGACGTTGTGTGATTTCATCGCCAACGTCGAAAATGTGGCGGAGGTACTGTATTCGGAAACGGAAGCCGATAATCTCTCTCAAGAACGATGCTCGCAAAGTATAATTGCCGCCCAGTGACATGAAGAAAATACACTATTCCGAAAAGCGGGAGATGTTCTGAAAAAAATACATTCTGCATGCGACTCGCCAAAAGTAAACAAAGCGGTAAAGATTGGGCTCCTTGAACTAGAGGAGCTCCTAGACCGTATAGGGCATTATCGGAGGAGCTGGTTAAAGGCCGAAGAGGACCAGAAGGCCGCAGAACAGCAGAAGGCTAAAGAAGCGCTGGGAGCAACATCTAAAGGGCACGTGCAGATAGCTCCGCCATCAATAAAAGAATGGCAACTAGCCCAATCGAAGGAGATCAGAATAAAAGATGGAAGGAAGAGGCATTTGATGGGAGTGGAACGCCAGATCAGGGGTTCCAGATCGTGCTGACAAAAGGAGCGAAGAAAGCCACAAAGAAACTCCTTCAAAAAGTGCCAGAAAACAAAGTTCGCACGGATGCCCATCAAGAAAATAGACCTGATGCGAAACAGGAGGGAAAGAAGCCCCGACGAAGACCCCGGCAGCAGGCACTGCTCGTAAAACCCCAAGATGGTCGATCCTACGCGGAGGTGCTGCGGGATATCAAGGGAAACGTAAGGCCCGAAGACTCCAACACTGCCATTAAAGCAGTACGACCATCGCGGTGGGGACTAGTCGAATTAGCAGAGGCCGACAATAGGGAAGCATTCTGCGACGCATTAAAGAAAGTTCTCGGCAAAAGCACAACTATAGCCTCGCTCGAGCCGATGGCAACGATCGAAATAAGAGACATTGACTGCGTAACGGATCTGGCCGAGGTAGAAGAGGCCATCAAAAGGAAGTTACCTAGCGTGGGCAAGATGAAAGCGAAGCTGACACCAGAAAACTACTACGCATCGCCATAATTGACGACCGAAAGGGACGCCGAACAATTTCTGAATAAGGGCAACTAAGAATAGGGTGGGTTGTCTGTAGGATACGGCGAAGAGCAGCGCCTCTTCAATGTTTCACTCCGCGCAAGTATGCAAAGGACCCGATAGGAGTTCCCTATGTTAAAAATGCGGTGAAATGGGACATAAAAAGAAAGAGTGCACGAAGGAGGCAAACCGTATTCTTTGCAAGAATGCTGTTCCAAGACCTGATTTTGGACCCGTCTTGGGATCAGGAAAATGCCGGGTTTTCCAGGAAGCCCTAGCCAAGGCAAAATCAGAACCTCGATGGCTCGCATCCTGCAACTAAGCCTACACCGCAGCTCAACCGCCCAAGATCTGCTTGAGCAGTTTGCGAGGGACATGAAAGCCGATTTTATGCTGCTGAGTGAGCAACACCATGATAAAATTTCCACATCATGGTATCTTGATGAAACTGGTACTGCCGCCATCTGGGTTTCAAGCGGAGAGCTATGGACGGGGTGATTTTGTGTGGGTTCGGCGTTCAGAGAGGACCTTCTTTAGTGTGTACCTAACGCCGAACGAATTGATATCATCTTTCCAAGCCAAGGAAAGAAGGCTCCAGGTCCAGATAGTGTTCCAGCTGAGGTGTTGCAGCTTGTATATCACCATTGTCCTGACTTGCTGCTCCGCACATTCAACGCTTGTCTGCGGGACGGGGTTCTCCCGGTACAATGGAAGGTGGCGAGACTCGTGCTGATCAGCATGGGGAAGGAAAATCCCGGATCGCCGTCTGCATACCGCCCGTTATGCATGTTCAACACTACTGGGAAAGTGCTAGAGAAACTCATCAAGGGAAGACTCACTGAACCGATTCGTGCTGCTGAGGACCTATATCTTCGGCACCATTGATGCGATTGCAGTTGTGGTGAGCGCGGTCCAAAATGCAGAGGCGTATAGTCGCGCCAAGCGACGGATCATCCTGTTGGTGACACTCGACGTCAGGAACGCCTTCAACTCCGCTAGATGGGTTGGAAAACCCTTTTCAAGTTCCAGAATATCTAATGCGACTTTTGAGGGACTATCTGAAGGACCGAAGCCTGCTCTACGACACGACACAGGGCCAACGAAGAATGGCTGTTGCATCGAGTATTGCCCAGGGATCTATCCTTGGTCTGGACCTGTGGAATGTGTCTTACGACGGGCTTTTGAGACTGGAGATGCCAGATGAGTCGCGCTTGATCGGCTATGCAGAAAATGTTGCGGCACTGGTCGCTGGATGCACTGTTGAACAAGTGAAACTTAGACTAGGTATGCTAATGCGCCGAGTGTGAGACTGGATGATTGGTCGAGTGTTCAGTTTAGCACTCGAGAAAATTGCAGTGGTCATCTTGTCAAAAAGGAGAATCCCTAGAGTAAGGATGATCAGTATTGGCGACATATTAATCGAATCGAAGCCAGCGGTGAAGTACCTGGGCTACTGATCGACTCGAAGATGAGTTTCTCGGAGCAAATCAGGGCAACGGCTCAGAAGCCTGCTTCGGGAGTATCGGCTCTGAGTCGACTTATGGCCAACATGCTGTAGGCTCAGTGCTACTGTACGGAGCAGAAATATGGGGCGACGTTCTCAGTAAGGAGGTATACCGAAAACGCTTGGCACAGGTACAGAGAAGAGGAGCACTGAGAATTGCATCTTCATATCCGACAGTCTCTGATTCGGCGGTGAGAGTTATTGCAGGCGTGATACCTGTCGCCTTCCTTGCTAGACTCACATCAGCCGGGGGGCGTTGGGGCTGGGGGACCGCTTGTCTAGCACTTTCTCTTCCCCTCACCCTCCCGCTAGAAGAAGGATCCCCTAGCCTGAAGGCGCCTACCGGCATAACAAAACGAGACCTGGCCCGAAGTAATGTCTCAAACGGTCCCAGGCTAGGTTCTCAGGTTGACAGGAAAGGTGTTTAGTGGGTAGTCCAGTCGCCTTCTTGCGAGCATGGGAGTCCCACACTCTGTGCGTAAATGAGCATTCACCTCCCTACCACAAAAAAAGGCCAATATAGAGGGACCCGCCTCACCAAGCAGAAGATTCTTGGCAAGCGCTGTGCAGTCTATACTACTTTACAGATCGGAAATATGGAGCGGCGCTTTCAACAAGGAGCTGCACCGAAAGCGGTAGGCACAGATGCAAAAACAAGAAGTGTAATAAATTTCATTTGCATATCGAACAGTATGCGGGTCGGCAGTGTTAGTGATAGAAGGGTTGATACCCATCGCCTTTCTTGCTAGAGAGCGTACAAATATTTACCTACGTAGAAGTGAAAGCAACGGCGAGGTAGTCGCAATAGAGAAAAAACATCGCACTCTCTGCGATTGGCAACAGCCCTAGGAGAGTGACACAAAGGGAAGATCCCTGAATTGAGGCAGTAAGTCGATCGAAAACATAGTGAGATTGACTTCTACATAACCCAGCTCTTGAGGCGGCATGGATGCTTTCGGTCTTACCCGCACAAGATTGGTAAGTCACAGTCGCCCGATTGCGTCTCTTGTGAAGAAAAGGTTGATGATGTCTGCCATACATTTTTTTGGCTTCAAAAGATGGAACAGTCTGCATGGTGACCTCTTCAATGAAAAATGGAGCCGCGTAGCATATTATGTACGAGCCACTCTGGAAGATGAAAAGGGCATACTTAAGCGTCAGGAGGCGTCGAGAGCAGGGGATCTCTTTTCTGGTAATCCCTTCTCCTCCCTTCCTGCTGGAAAAGTGATTTCTGGATCCTGAAGACGCCTTCAGGTAAAAGAAAATGAGGTTTAGCCCGAAGTAATGTGCCAAACGGGTCCAAAATATGCTTGGGAGTAAATAGCCTTCACCTCTCAACCAAAAAAAAAAACGAAAACAAGTTTCATGGTAAAAATTAGTCAAGCTAAAATTATGAATTTCAAATGATGTTAACCAAATTAATCTATAAAGAATTCAAGTCCCCAAAATTACGAAAAATGTGTCCCCATCCTACTGTTCAACATAAGAAAGAAGCAGCGGAAAGATGTACTCGTAAATCAATAAGGTAAAGTACTTGACCATAGGAAAGGCTTTTTAAATCGTATAATCCGATAGAAAGTTGTAAAACCTAAAATTAGGCAATTTCACCTACCTATGACTCGATCAAATTAACCACGGAAAACCTATCGCGATTTTTGCAGGTCTCAAAGTTCCAAGAAAAAAACGTGCAAATCGTTAAAATGTTCCTTGAATTCTGGATACTAGCGACCGATTTTTAAACCCACGGCAGGTGTTCAATGACATATTAGGTACCGGGTGGGTAATATAGTAGTTTCTTTTTAAATCACATGTTATTTTGATACTGACAGCTGTTTCCCGCTCAAAATTATATAAGTGAGTCAGTATTACCCTTTCGCGGAACGAAATGAATCGATTTACGCTTGAACAACATTGGGAAATATTGAAATCGAACTGGATGCCGATTTTTCTAAAAAATCATCTTTTCTGATGAGGCACATTTTCATCTTGGCGGCTATATGAACAAAACAACTGCCGCATCTGGGGCTCGGAAAACCCACATGTGATTGTCGAGAAACCAATGCATCCTCAGCGAGTGGCAGAGTGGTGTGGATTCTGGAGTGGTGGCATCATTGGACCGTTTTTCTTTGAAAATGAGGCTGGAAATGCTGTTTCGGTCAACGGGGAGCACTACAGAGGTATGATAACCGACTTTTTGTAGCCAGAGATTGAGGGTTTGGACTTGACTTTGGTTTCAACAGGATGGCGCGCCATGCCATACAGCTCATCAAACAATCGATCTTTTACGTACAAAATTCGGAAATCGTGCAATCAGCCGCCTTGGCTATGTCAGTTGGCCGCCTCGAAGCTGCGATTTGACACATTTAGACCTCTTTTTATGGGGCGCTGTGAAAGATCGATGTTATGCAGAAAATCCACAAACGATTCAATCACTGAAATTGCATATTCAACAAACAATTGCTCAGATAGGGCCCGAAACCATCAATTCTGTCTTGGAAAATTGGGCTGAGAGAATGGCCTACTGTCACGCCAGCCGTGTCAGCCATATGAATGCAATTGTATTTCACAACTAACGGGAGGGTTTGTTCTTGCGAATAAAGCCAAAATATTAGAAAAAAATTTGATTTTTGTTCATTTAATTGAATTTTTAAAAAGAAACGTATTTATTTGGCCCACCCTATACATTCAGGCGATTGATCATGATAGCATTTGATGAGTCCGAGACAAAGCAATAGGCTTATCTGGAAATACTCCACCTACTTGTTCCAAGTTCTTTACTTCTAAGTATAAGCTTTGCTTGTTGTTGTTAATAAACTTTTCGAGTTAATTTTCTTCACTTTCATTTATAAAAATTTGATTTGTTATATACTTATATATGTGTAATGGAACTGTGTATATTTTTGACGTTAAAGTGTAAATATGTACTCGTAGTATACTCAATCTTTATTCTTTGTTCTGTGAAGTAATTTATCATTTCCACATTATTCACCTTTCTCGTATCAGTAAATTTAATATGATTCATTAGACCTTATTATTGAAATTGAGAGGCGACGTTTTCAGGGAAAAAATTATAGAAGCACGCATGTTAATTATTTTCGTTTTGGCAGTTAATCCCTTGAAGCTTGCTTAATGGCGTATTGTCCCACTTATCATGTTCATATATGAATGAGTTAATTCTATTTATCTGTGCATTATTTGAACAATGTTAAATAAGAGTTAAATATGCCCAGCTATAATGCAATATCCTATTTAATTCCAAGTGTACGTATCACAATCTAATTGTTGCTTTATTAATTTTTCCAGGTAAACGCAGTAGGCTGATGGGAACAATTGGTGTTACCCGTGGCTTTGGCGATCACGACTTGCGTGCCATTGGCAGCGGTCTACCGATAAAACCATTCCTATCACCACACCCCGAGGTGAACTATCGTGACCTGACTAAAGTGATTTCCATCTCCGAAGAGAATAATGAAGACGGCGACTATGGTATTCTTGTGATGGCGACCGATGGACTTTGGGATGTTGTTGATACGGAGACAGTTAGTAAGACAGTTTTTACTACTCTATCCAAATATCCTACAGAGAAACATCGCTACACGATGGTAGCGCAAGAACTGGTCGCCAAATCTCGCGGTCGTATCAATGAATCAGGTCATTGGCGCCTAGCTGATAGCAAGGCTGCAGCAACTGTTGATGACATTTCCGTCATAGTGATACCTGTCTACCAGTATTATAAAGAATATGTTGAATGGGAGCGGAAATGCAAGCAAGATGCCGAAAATAAAAAGTCAATTTCTTTAACATCTGTTCATACCAGTCCTAGTACCACCACCACTACCAACGGGAATGTCAGTGATGACGAAGGCGAGGACAATAAAAATGACATGGATCCTGTCGAGGAATGCAATGAGACGACATGTGATACGATTTCATCAACAACCAACGATGATGGTAAGCCAAGCTCAAAGCCTGACAAGGGTGCAACATCAACAGAATCTAGTACCGGTACTTAGGGTATAGCAATGTTTACAGAATTATAAATAATTAACAATTGAAACAATAATATATTATACAAATTATTATAAATTAATGAAAATAGCATATAATTTTAAACGGTTGAATAATTTAATATTTCGAACAAAGGAAAACTATTATTTGAAACAAAAATAAAATAGCAAAGAAATATATGTTTATGAAAAACGCGAAATTGTTTGTTTGATATTTAATGCGTTTTCGATAACCTCTCTCTAGTTTTTGAAATTTCACTGCGTTTGCGACATTTTAATTACCGTATTTTTATCTCTAAAAATTTACCCCAAAATCCATTTAATTTCCTATAAATGTATCTTTCTAATTCTTTCATAGTTCGTGTCTTATACATTTTTTTAAAAATTGCCTTGGTGTTCAGTTTACACCTTCTTCAGTGAAACTAGCTTCTGAAGATGGTTTTAACTGAACACCGAAATTAATCAAATAAAATTCTTGTGTTTATTTTTATTTAACTTCCTAAGATTACTCGTATGAGTGTTTGCATGACTCTTTCTGTTTTACTTCAATTTTGCCACTGATTATTTATGTAAAGCATTTATAGAGCAAATAGACAAATTTAGCTTTATGAGTACTTCAATGAGGATGAGAATCAAGCTTCCAAATTAAAACATTGCTCTAATTCCATGATAAAGGGGAAACTCGGTGGCAATCTAGAGTTCATACTTCCTGACACAATTTCTTGCATAAATTGTTTGATAAATTTTATCTTTTATAGTGACACAAAAGTTGTTATCGCCTACCGTAAATTTAGTTGTTCTTTTGTTATCAGCTCAACATTTTCCATTCTACATTTGTTGATATGCATGTTTGTATACACCTACGTGTGCTATGTACGTATGTTGTGTTATAAAACCAACGACAGATTGTTTGCCCTGATGATAAGGATAGAAGTCTTTGCAAGTGGAAACTGGCGAATGCATAGTGTGTCATTTGCTTAAATTTTCTATTTGTTCAAATTTATATAGGCATTATAGTAATTTAACTCTTGTTTCGTATGCAAACATTGTAAATTTCTCTCCACGCTGTAAATCATATATCGAAGAAGTTCATGATGCGATAGATGTCGGTAGACTTCATGTAAAATTAACTGAGCATTGAATTAAAAAGCACGTTGAATGGATTAAATTTTTCTTCTTGGAATTTCTAGCAACATTAGTGATTAAATTAATTGGAAAACTTTGCGTTAGCAAGAGGGTGTTCCTGTCAGTGTCAATTTTAATAAAACTTTGGTTTAAAACAAATTTCTTGGTGAGGCGTTTGATTCTGAAAAACTACGATGCCTCTTGGATTGAAGTATAAGTATGTAAAACCCTATTGAAATAAGAACCTGAAACTGGAACGGATGTATATTTAAATTAAATCTTTAGGTTTAGGCGGCTTTCAATGGAAATATTTATGTATATTTTCTTTAGTCAAGCATTTACTGTACATGCGTTTAAGGTGGGAAATATAAGTCCATCTAACAAAGGTAGCTCAAAAAATTTACTTCGAGTTATTCCACAAATCTTAGGTAAAGGGATTCAAAAAAAAAAACGTTCTCCAAGTTTCCAATAAAAATTTTAAATAAATTCATTACTGTCCTAGGAACTTTTTTCAGGTATATTATTTTCAAACGATTTTCTCTCCAAATTATGTTTTTAGGGTTCAGTATAACCATATACAAAAATGAAACCCTTATAGGATCACTTGTGTGTCTGCTTGTCATAGCAATTGTGCACCAAATCTACTGAACCGATTAAGTTTGAATTTGGTGCATGCATGTATTCCTCTGACCATGCCCGCGTAAGTTAAACAAATGTATTTAAAAAAATTTGATAGTCACTTTTCCGGGATGGCGATGCGAGATGAGAAAAAGTTTAGTAATATGTATTCTGTATTGTTGTGAGGGCCTCAAATATCATTTTTTAATTTTCAAGTTATATAAGAAAATCGATGGAAATTTGCCATTTCTCCCCGTTAACGCTTAAAATATATAATATAGTTCTTTACCTGTAGATTTCAGGAAAATTGATCAGAAGTCTATGATCTTTAACATAACCTCGTACATTTTCTAATAGTGGGTAAAATTTTGCAATGCAAACAAAAACAAAATTTCATTAAAAGCAAAAAGAATGCTTTCAGTCTGAAAATTGATTATTACAGCAGGAGACTTCAATATTGATTAAGAAAAAAATCGAATGAAAAATTAAAGTACCTTCTAGCAATCAGTCTTGGCACACATATTCACAAATAACAAGGCAGAACTCAACAATAAATAATATACTCCGCATTTTCCCTATTTTATATTTAAAAAAACTGCCAGATTACAAATTGATTATATGGAACCCCCTCCACGCGAGCTCAACTCGCACGTGCCCGTTTGTTTTTGAATTCGTGTACACTACTTGCAAACGTTTTTAGCCAATCGTTTTAAAAATTGAGTTTGTTTTTATAAATAGTTGCGCTCTATGTTAACTTTAAGCCAGAATAAAATTTTTGTTTTGAAGTACTTTTGATTGTAATAAATAAGTTATAAAAAATCCCAAAAATTTTACCTTTAGTTTAACATCTCAAAAAAATGTAATTTTCAATCTTTTTGAAGGGATTAGATTTCATAGAACATAGGACGAAGGCTCTTATGAAAATATCATGGGAGAATACCAAGGTGGTTTTCGAGTGGATGAGCTACGATTGACTGGATATTTTCAGTAAAACTCGTCCCCGAAAATTGCTGGGAATATAATATCGATGTGTATCAGCTCTTTGTAGACCAAGCAAGCATACGACAGTGTTGGCAGTGATGTTATCTATAAAACAATTCTCAGCTTTGACATCTCAGATAAACTCACCCGCATGGCAAAGGTTATAATGCTAAACACCGAATCTCAGGTCAATGTTAAGACAGATTTGATCTGGAATATGTGTTCGGGAAAACGCCAACAGACGCCACGGACACGCTACTTTACAACTCCACACAGTTATTAGCGTATGCCAACGGCGTATTATGTCCAGATCAATTCAAGATGCGAAGAAAGCGTTCATACAGCTGGAATGAGAAGCGAAAAAACTCGGCCTCCTAGGACATACAAATTAAATTCAGGGTCCAAACAAGGAAAGACTTCCAGTCCTTCAAGCCCTGACCATAGGAGACTACAGTCTGAAAAGTGTGGATGGCTTCCCATATATGACTAATGCAGCAAACTACTTCCAATGCTAAGATCCAGAAATGTTCACAATATTCTAATCAAATTAGAATTTTTGCTGCAAAAAATAATGTAGTTCCAATTCAATTTCCGGTGTCGCGAGGGTATGGGGGAGGGGAAAATATCCAATTTTTCAGTTAATGTCGCCTTTCTCGAAAACGGCATGTCTCGTCGAAAATGATATTAGATTTTTATTTTTTTTGATTTTTGGATGTGTTGTAAATGTTGTTTAGTTCGTTGGAGAAGTTAGTAGGAGGCATGGGGATGAAGGATGTCTTCATATCCAAAATTGTCAAAAACTAATGTAATATCTTACAGACAGTGTGTGGATGACTGCAAAGTGGCTGCCCTATGTCCTCGATAGCCTCACGAATTCCATTTTTGAGGTCTTGAATCGACGCTGGGCTGTTGGCGTAGACCTTCTCTTTCATGTGGCCCCAAAGGAAGAACTCGCAAGGTGTTAAATCACAAGATCTCGGTGGCAAATTGTGATCACCTCTTCGAGATATAACCCGGCCCGGAAACTTCTCCCGTAAAAGATCAATGGTTTCATTGCTTGTGTGGAACGTAGCGCCGTCTTGTTGAAAGTAAACGTTGTTCAGATCAATACTATCTGATTCGGCCATAAAAAATCATTAATCATTCGTCGATAGCGCAATCCATTCACCGTAACTGTTGCTCCAGCCTCATTTTCCAAAAAGTAAGGTCCAGTGACTCTGCCGGACCATAAACCGCACCAAAAAGTCACAAGTTAAGGATAGAGAGGCTTTTGAACAATAACTCTTGGGTTTTCCGAGCCCCAGATGCGACAATTTTGCTTGTTGACGAAGCCACCGAGGTGGTAATGAGCCTCATCACTCAAGATGATTTTTCGATGGAATTCCGGAGCATTTCATGCATTTCAAGGACCCAATCAGCAAACAGCCTTAAGACCCAAATCTTTATGCAAAATACGGTGTAATGACGTTTGTGGAATGCCTCGTTCCTAAGAACGACGAGAAATGGGCAAACCTGGGTTTTCTTCAACACTTTCGGCTACAGTAACATTATTCTCAGCTGTTCTTGAGTGACGTGCACGGGTTTTATTCTTCACGTCACTAAGTTTTCCCAACAGCTCGAATTTTTCCACCACTTTCTGCATTGCGGTCCGACAAGGTGCTTCACGACGGACCCAAAAATGTTCGAGTTTTACGAACCGTCTCTGCTAAATTTTCACCATTTTTATAGTGAATTTTAATAATTTCAATGCGTTATTGAAGCGTATATCGTTCCGTTTTCATAAATGGCGTAGTTTTTACTTGTCAAATGTCAAAAAATGACAGCTCCGAAAGTGACGTCTACCGAAATAGCGGGCTATTCAAAATAACACCTCTTATTGGAAAGCCCTTTTTTACTTCAGGCCAGGTCTCGTTTTGTTACGCGGTGAGGTGTCTTCAAGCTGGGGAATCCCCCTTTTAGCGGGAGGGGAGAGGCGAAGCGAAATTGCCAGACAAGCGATCCCCTAGCCCTGATGCCCCCGGCTGCTGTGAGTCCGTTTTATCTTTTAGGATTGTCCGAACATAACTTGCCACATGGTTCCATTTGTCAACCGATTCGAGCATCACTGCGATGACTATACTTCTGGGGTGAGCACTCTCGTCTCCCTGTAGAGGTCCCTTTGCAGCCTGTCTCATTTTGTGCACGCGAAAAATGTGTGGCAGGCACAATCGACAATCGCGGATCCGTGACTTACCAATCTTGTGTAGGTAAGGCTGAAAAGCTGGGTCAGATTCGTAAGTCTCCACTACTGATCATCCTTACTCTAGAGATTCTCTTTTTTGTCAGGGTGACCACTTCGGTTTTCTTCAGCGCTAAACTGAACCCACGAGCAGTCATCCAGTCTCTCACTCGACGCATTAGCATACCTAGCCTAAGTTGCGCTTGTTCAGCGGTGTGTCCAGCGACCAGAGCCGCAACATCATCCGCAAAGCCGATCAAGCGCGACTCATCTGGCATCTCTAATCTCAGTAGACCATCGTAAGACACGTTCCACAGGTTTGTACCAAGGATAGATCCCTGGGCAATATGCGATGTAACTTCCACGCTTAGTTGGCTCTGTGACGTGTTATAAAGCAGGCTTCAGTCCTTCAGATAGTCCCTCAAATGCCGCATCAGATATTCTGGAACTTGAAAAGGGTTTTCCAGCGTGTTCAGAACATCCACTTATCTAGCAAAGTATAAGGCGTTCCCAACGTCGAGTGTCACTAACAGAACGATCCGCTGCTATATGCCTCTGCTTTTTGGGCCGCGTTCACCACCTCTGCAATCGCATCAATGGTGGAGCGTCCTGCTTTAAAGCCGTACTGCCGAGAAGATAGGCCCCCAGCAGCACATTTCGCGTCAGTGAGCCTTCCCTTGATGAGTTTCTCTAGCACTTTCCCTGTAGTGTCTAGCATGCATAACAGACGATATGCAGACGGCGATTCGGGATTTCCCTTCCCCTTGCTGATCAGCGCGGGCCTTGCTACCTTCCATTGTACCGGAAAAAGCCTGTTCCGTTGGGAAGCGTTGAATGTGCTGAGCAGCAAGTCAGGACAATTGTAATAGACATGTTGCAACACCTCAGCTGGAATACTATCTGGCCCTGCAGCCTTCCTTCACTATTGAAAACAAGCCGAAACCAAAACTGAATGACATATCAATATACGAAAAGAGCGGCTTATACACACTGACATGTAAGGAAGGACAACACGGAAACGAACGACAAGATACAAACAGCACTTACGACCTTTTTTACACAATAAGGCAGATTCTTATTATGCGACACACTTGCAAAGCCATGTACACGACCCTGACGCTATGAAAAACCCTATGACATTGCTACACAAACAAAACAAAGGACCGACACTTGACATCCTAGCAAGGCTTGAAATATATAAATATAGAAAACAGAAGGTAACATTATCAACGAACAATTTAATAAAAATTCCGACGCAATTTTCTCAGTACTAGACTATACTCTCCGACAAAGACGGAAACGAGATGAAATAGAACAAACAGATATTCATCAATCCAAAAAACAAATACCTAATAACCCTCTACCTAACCTAATTTAGTACTTACCTGCTTAACCCATCCTACACATATATGAAGTCATTTCCTTCCGCACCTCTTTTAGATACTGAAGATGACTCACAGGAGTCGAAATCCGTCTGCTCACACATCAACCGACGGCTTTTCAAGAAAAAAGAGAATTGGGCTGCAGATGTCAAATGAAGAAAATAATTTGCTTACTAAATTCGCTTTCAAATAATACCAACTTCCTATACCTAAACCTTAACGTCTATGAGGTATATGCTGGCAAAAGTTCATGTCCAAAATAGATTTATTTGTTGTCAATTATTTTGTGTATTTGATTATGATATGATAACTTTCACTAATTTATCATCGGCGGGAAAAAAGTTGGAGCGTTTTGAAATTTCAAGATTGAGTGCGGGATTTTGCTAGGAAAAAAATCGTCATCTCATTTCCATTTTCAAATGTTTTAGCTCTCTGTATCGGATTAATGGTTGTTATTCTTCACGTAATTCATAATTTTTATCTGTGTAATTGATAAAATACGAGGGCGGTGCGATAAGCACTTGGCAAACAAAAGAAAAACGAAAACTTTTGAAAAGTGACCATTTATTTCTCAGCATAATCTCCTCTTAGCTCAATACACTTGACCCACCGATACTCTAACTTCTTTAACACGTCTCCAACTTCTTTAATACGTCTGAAAAATACGTTTTCTCGACGTCTGCAAAGTAAGTGATGACCTCCTCATTCAACTCAAATTTCTGCTCGGCGAGTAACATTTTCAAGTTTGAAAACAAAAAGAAGTTGCACGGGGCGAAACCTGGAGAATACGGTGGATCAGGTAGCAGTTCGTAGCCCAATTTGGCCGTGGTGACGGTGGAGGTTTGAGCCGGTGCATTTTCATGGTGGAAGAGCCAAATGGTGCCTTTTTTGCTACAATCTGGCGTCAAGCAGGCCCAATAATTTGGAATAGTAGAGCCCTGTGACCGTTTTGCCCTTCTTCAGGTATCCAAAATATGTTGGCCATCACCTTTTCGGCCGATAGGGTAGTCTTCGCCTTCTTCGGAGTACGTTTTCCGGGTGAAGTCCACTTTGCTGACTGCTCCTTAGTCTTTGGTGTGTACCAATGCAGCCATGTTTCGTTGGCGGTTACGTAACGATGCAGAAACACCTTCGGAGCGTGCTTAAACAGCGTCAAACATTGTTCTGAAGTAGTTTGAGCAAACGCGGCACCCATCGTTCCGACAGCTTTCTGATGCTCGAAATTTCATGCAGGATAGGAACCACTTGGTCTTTTGAGGCGCCTACTGTCTGAGCTTTCTTGCGCACCTTCAATCGGTGGTGTGCCAATACGAACTCGTGGATTTTTGTCACGTTTCCCCCTTTTCGGGGCACGTGTGACCACGTTGAAACTCGTTAAACCAATTTTTCACGGCTACCATCGCAGGAGCAGAGTCACCGTATATAGCATCCAAGCGCTCTATCCCTTCCAAAAACAATCGAATCAACGGATAGGGAATCTCTCTTGTGGTAGTTTTGCCATCGGGCTATGAGGCTAGGTACTTATCGGACCACCCTCGTAGGTAGGTATAGGTATTAATGTATGCATATATGAGTACATGTACTCGTATGTATAAATTTTGATCGTTTAAGTATGTTAATCTTTATTAGTAGCGTGGATGGATGGAATACACATAGTATTCCATCTGCGCGAATGTCTTCGACTCCTCTTATTTAAAATAAATCGTTGACATAGTACTGATAAAATTTCAAACTACAGTCATATGTACTGTCAAAAATCTTTAAAATATTTGTTTGATTTAAACAGCACTAGATGGCGCTGATGAGGCTGCTCGAAGAGGTTGGTTCGCGACGTGACGCGGTGTTTCCGTTTTCGGGCCTGAGTAAGAAGGCAACGGTTTAGAGCTTCATACTGTGATGATAAACAGTTGAAACTCTCATATTTAAATCATCTTCAAATATGGAAAAACGTTTCAGAAATATGTGTTTGATAACGCCAACAAAATTGTTGCCACTTTTGATGGGCTTAACCGTTGCCATCTTACTCAGGCCCATAAGAAAATCAATTCACGTACCTGACGTCACTTCCCGTACCGGAAACAGCTGATCAGTAGCTCTAAGTTCCGACAAACATCTGTCCAGAAGACTTGAAAGCAGAATCTCAGTAGGCTTTTGAGATTGTCAAATATGACATTTCTCAGATGAAATTTAGCCGAAATGATACAAACGGGATCGAAATACATATATTTGCGCGCTAATGTCTTCGACGTCTCATATTTAAAATAAATCGTTGACATAGTACTGATAAAAATTCAAACTACAGTCATATGTACTGTCAAAAATCTTTAAAAAATTTGTTTGATGTAAACAGTACTAGATGGCGCTGATGAGGCTACTCGAAGAAGTTAGTTCGCGACGTGACGCGGTGTTTCCGTTTTCGGCCCTGAGTAAGAAGGCAACGGCTTAACATAACGCACACGCCACTTTGTTTGATGATGCTTGAAATTACTACTCATCATCCTCAAATAAAACAGGAATTAGAATATTGTGGGTACTTCTTTGAATATTCTCTTATCTACGTGAAGATGGACTAATACAAGAAACTGGCGTGATTTTGTGTTGGCAAAATAGGTTGGTGTAGCTTGCATAGCTTTTGTCATATATTCTTTTTTTAGAGCAGTTTTTCATTGTTCATTCTGTGAGTGAAGAATAACTTATGGACTTTTATGCATCATAAATAAGCAAAGATACGCCAAAAAGAAGGCATTTTCAATAGATAGCTGAGCACCTGGATTTTGCCGCACGCTATTCTTTGATATCTCATTCAATCGGTCTAATGGGAATGAGTAACCTCAATTATTATCAAGCATGGGAAATTGTAACCCGTACAGTGGGTACATTTGTGGTAACTTTATAGAAACGAAGCAATCAGAGAAGAATGTCACAGTTTTTTGGCTTCTCAGAGAAACACTTTTAAATAGAACAGTAAAGTATTGACACTGAAGCAAGTAATGATTTTCAGAGTATATACAAGACAGAAGATTCGCTAAAGTTTTAGTTAGCCACTATAAAAAAATGCTAATTCTGCTTCGTTAGGTGACTTCCTTTCGTGCAATGAAATTGTATGCCTCAAAAATATTAATTTGTGGCAGTTTCTTTCTTCATTAAGTAAAGTAGGATAACACTTTTATCTCTATCTATAATAAATATGTGTCCTCCAACCAAGCATGATTACGAAGACTAGAAATTCACAAAAGGTGCTGACCAAAATCGAAATGCAACAAAACATCAGTTGATGTGCAATTTTATGAGAACATGCTTACTACTTTGCAACAGGTTACTTTTCTTTCCAATAAAAGGAACATAACCAATTTTTTGGCTAATACATACACCAACTTATGGAACTTACATCGACAGAACTACGTGCATGCCAGAAGGGTTTTGTAGTCAACCTATGACAGTGGCGGATCCAGGGGGGGGGGGGGGGCTATGGGGGCAGTAGCCCTCCCCATAGCTACGGTCAGAAAAAAAGTCCCTGCAAAAAATCCCGAAATCAATTTTTCCCGAAATTTTTTCTAGCCAGACAAGAATACTTTGAATAATTTTCGAAGTGAGTTTTTCAATCTTGAAAGCACATTTTTTACTTATTTCGAAAGACGAATGTGCCTATTTCATATAAAAACAACCTTTACGTCGATTTTATTTCAGGATTCATGCGAATCGATTTGAACTTCCCGCGGAGAAGATAGGGCCATAAGTATTGTGTCGACATAAACTCAGTGCTGCATAATATATGCAGTATCTTTCGCGTCCGGGGCTCAACAGCTGATATGAGCAACAAATAGGTTGGGTGTTGGATCGTATTCAACGTTTTCGTCTGCCATTCTTCACTTTCTTAGTTTTCACGCGTGTTAATGTATTTTTGTGCTGCATTTCTCGATAAAGATGGACATCAGAAACTATTTCGCAAAAAGGCCACGATTATCGAGCCCAGAAATAGAAAATGGACAATCAGAGGTAATTTTGAACAGCTGCATATACTTATAGAGTAATTGTCTCGCATAGGCACTTTTCCCGAAAAAGCTTCTAGAATGAATTTTGTCCATAATGATATACCCTTTATGACGGAGATTTTTCGACGCACAAAAATAGACAGTGTAGAAATTGAGGTTATGTTTGAATATTGTGACAAGTGAAACGAGAGTGTTTTTGCAGCTGACAGCTCTTCGGAAACTTAATATTTTAAGATCATTTAGATATATTATGTGAAAAAAATAAAAATTTCATCCGCAGAGAAAAAAGCAAAACAATAATTCCGAGAGTACGAATGCAGGAGAAACCGACGATTTAATGGTTTTTCCTTCATCAAATCAGTCTGATGGATGCGACAAACAAACATCTGTTTCACAAAACTCAAAAACATCTGGGATATCTACAACGATTGAGGTAAATTTTTAACTATTCAAAGATTGCATACTTTATGTTAGCACCAGTGAATAAGTTTTCCGCAATATTTGCAAATTCGTCAAAAGACAGAAAGATAATTGAATCAAATCAGTATTTGGTGTCACACGTACAAATGAGTAAGTCTTTGTTACAGGCCACAACACTTGAAAATTCAGATCGAACTGTCAAGTACGATATCGGGTCAGCTGTAGATAAATGCCATAATTTGAAGCAGGACGAAATCTACAATTACTTAATCCACACTAAAACACCAGACCCATCGTTCAAATTTCCTGTGTGTATGGAAGGGCAACAGAGCAGAAGGTTTCAATACAATTTTCTGCAGCGTTTCAAATGGCTTGCCTACAGCGAGGAAAAAAATGGAGCTTTTTGCAAATATTGCGTTTTTTTCGCACCAACCAGTGGTGTTTCGCGCTCAAGTCAGGTAAGAAAGGAATCCCCGTCGGAATTAGATTTTTCTTATGAAATCTATATAAAAATTGTCGTTTTTTTCAAGTTTGAAACACATTTCCGTAAAAAACTTGCATTGACTCCCGTTCTCAAATGAAATATTGTTGTCGACAAGTTCACAATTCCTTTTCAACCTATCAAATCGTCACGACTTCCTTCAGGTCGTACCTCAATCCTTGGATTCGTCAAAACAACTTTTGTACATAAGTGGAGTAATATATTGTAGAATATAGACTAAAAATACTTGATTTCTCACAGGATTTGCAAACCTTCGTCTGCAAGCCTTTGAATAAATATAAGAAGGCAGTCGAAAAAATGTCTTATCATCGTTTCTCTGAAGAAAAAGCTCTCGAGTTTATGAAGAACATTGACAGCCGGAATTCAAACGCAGTCGACATACTTCTTGATAAGGAGAAAAGAAAGATCATCGAAAACAATTGCAAACGTTTGGGTCCAATCGTTGAAACCGTGCTCTTCTGTTCTCGCAATAATTTGCCACTACGTGGACACAGGGACTCCGGTGACATGAGGACAGCCGAAAAACTGGAAGACGCGTTATCTGGCAGAGAGGGTATTTTCCGGTCATTGTTGGCGTTCCGAATAAATGCTGGAGATGAAGATTTGAAACTTCACTTGGAAACAGCACCGAGAAACTGTACTCTGATCAGCAAAACGGTGCAGAATGAAGTTATCGACATCATTGGACAGACTCTTCGCGGCAAGATTGTGGAAAGGATCAAAAAATCAAAATTTTTCGCCCTTATTTCTGATGAAACAACAGATGCGAGTAGAAAAGTACAACTGACCATGTGCGTGCGTTATGTTGATATAGAGGAATACGTCGTTCGCGAGGATTTTCTGGGGTTCATGCGATTAAAATCCACTGTCGGAAGAGATGTCAAAACGGTGATCTCAGATGAGCTGGAGGCTTTGGGATTAAACATCATTGATATGCGTGGACAAGGATACGATGGAGGATCCAACTTGTCTGGTAGGGAAAATGGAGTTCAAGCATTAATTTCCAAGGAACAACCACTGGCATTTTATACGCACTGCTTCAGCCATTCATTGAATCTGTGCGTTTCAAAATCTTGTGAAATCCCCGAAATTCGAAATGTGCTAACAGTTTCGACGTTGATCAATTTTTTTACGAGTTCATCGAAAAGAACGCAATTACTCGAAGACAAAATAAAAGAAGAGTTACCGACATCGCAAAAAACCCATTTGAAAACACATTGCTTTACGCGCTGGGTTGAGAAACATGAAAGTGTGAACACCGTCTGTGAGTTCCTGCCATATATTGTTCAAGTGTTGGATGATTTGAAGTACAATAAGGACATCAAAACGTCTTCGAAAGCGACACAACTACTCGGTGCGATTGAAAAATCTGATTTTTTGATTGCTCTGCAAGTTCTCAATGATGTGAACTCCCCTATCGAGACCGTGAGTAGGACTCTTCAACATTCTCAACTGCAAATTTCTTCGGCTTGTGCTCACATCGAGCAAATCATCGAGCTGTTTCTTGAGACGAGAAAGGGAGAAAAATCCTTCGAAGAAATCTTCCAGAAAGCCGAAAAAAGAGCTAACAAGATGGAATTAGAACTGAAAATCCCTCGCTTGTGTGGCCGGCAGAAGAATCGATCTAATATCCAAACAGAAGATCAAACAGCTTTTGGATATTTCCGGTAAGTTATTTGAACTTTTTTCTGCTTCTTGCTGTATGTTGCTGACTAACAAATGGACAATCTACTCGAATTTGCATATTATTATTCGTTCAATCTAAAATACTGAATTTCTAATATAATACATTATGCGTTCAATGCAATTATATCAACAAAACTTCTTTTCCTGAAAATAATCGAAATTAGCTCGAGTTGACGTTTCTAACGAATTTATCTTTCTGCGTTTCAGAGCTACGATTTTTTACCCTTATTTGGATCACATGATCTCTTCTCTGACTTCGAGGTTCAAGGGTGAATTTCTGAAGATACTACCTCTGGAAGGGCTGATTCCAACGCTCTGTACCATAGTTTCTGTTGACGAAATTTTGAAAGCTGCACAAGTATACGAAGGAGATCTGAGCGGCTGCAGCGAAACAGAGCTGAGAAAAGAAATTCTTCTTTGGCACAAGCACTGCAAGACTACCGCTTTTCAACAAGCCCAAACTGCGATTGATGCTCTGCAAGTCATGAAATCGAAGAATTACGGCTCATTTTTTCCGAACGTTGCGACACTGCTACAATTATTCGCTACAATTCCAGTCACTTCAGCGACAACGGAGCGTACTTTTTCGACACTCAAACGATTGAAGAGTTTTTTGAGAGTCAACATGTCCGAAAATCGTCTCAACGGCTTAGCGTTAGCTAACATCCACAAAGAAATAAGAATAAAGACGGAAGAAGTTGTGGATACGTTCTGCAAATTGAAACCTCGACGAATCGAAACTTTGGACTGGTCGGTAGATGATTTTCAGAGGTGAATTCACCATATGAAACCTCGACGACTAAAATCTTCGGGCAGGTCGGGCGATAATTTTTCTGATGTAGTAACAGCGATAAGCAATTCAGTATCAAAAGTGCAAGAAGTCAAATATTGTAGTTTCTGTAGTGCAACTTGAGAAAATTGTCATACTAATTTACTGTTGTTCATATTGTCGTAATTATAATAGTAGAAAATAAAGCGTTCGTGGAAAAATTGTTTTTCTTGAAATATTAATATGTATCCACACGAATTTTACGGGGAAAAATTTCTGCACCGAAAAGTTAGAACTGGAATTAATTATTTCAACTCAACTTTTGAGGTCCTAACTGTCAAGCCCCCCCCAAACCTGAATCCTAGATCCGCCACTGACCTACGATATGCAGACACCAATAATGAATAAGCTCGACAAAAACCTTAACAATATCTACGACCAGTACATACTCGTTTTAAAAGCAAAAACATTGTTACTCCATTTTAACCTGCCGCCATTTTGTGGCAATATCACTCACAAACATTGACTGAACGAAATCTTAAAGATATTTTAATTATGCATTTGATCTGGAAACTAGGAGATCCAGTTAAAATTATAGTGTCTGGTTCGATGAAAAGCCCAAATGCAGAAAAATTGTACATTGTTTTTGTTGTATTCAGAGAACTTTCAAATGGCTAGTACTTCACTGAATTCGATTTAACTTTATTGAAACTTCCACGCTATAAGGACCCTGCCTTGGACTACTTAAATTTAAATTTAAGGGTATCCATATGAATTTGCTGGCAAAAGGTTTGTATTTACAAACTCTACTATTATTAATAAAGTTGAGTGAATTTCAACTTCTAAGGTATTTATGATACCTTAGATTACCTCGTCGATTTTTTTGAGATTTTCCGGTCCACAGGTGTCCAGTGGCGACGGGGGACACCATTTATTCTTGTTCTTCCACTTCCCCTGCCAACACTGTCATCGATATTGCAACTTTAATAGCGAATATCAAAAGATCTCATTAAAAGCTTTCATTTGATACCCTATTTGACTATCTTTGGTGAAAAGTTCTTTCAAAGGATCACATCTTCATATGGGGAAACCCCCTTAAAAGCTTTTGCATTTTTTTGGCGACGGAACTTTTATTAATCAGAAACTTCTGAGCTGTTCACAAAGTTTCGCTTCTACAGTTCCTGAGAAAACTTGCGGTGCCACACTGGTGAACGGACATGTACCGATTTTAATAGGGTATTGTACAAAAATGTTTGACAAAGCCCTAAAAATCATTTTAAGTGGAGCCAAGATAAGTTAAATGAATTAGTTCATCCAAAAAGTTCAAGCTTGACATTGAGTAAGTACATTCTTTTCATCCATGCATTCATTGGATCGGATACCAGTACTGGTAAAAGTAATGCAGGCAGGAAGGGCAAGAAAAGATCCTGTTCTACATCAATCTCAGTGTTTGAAATGCCTGTACAGTGTTTAGGAAACAAATCTGACCAGTCTCAACGTTATGGTTGGACAACGGAATATCTGACTCCTGTTATTAAACAAGTTAGGTAAACAGACCTACGCTCATGTCAGAAGGGGTTTGTACCCAACTTCTCAGAAATGCAGTCACCAGCAATGAAAAACGTCAAGAAATATGTCAAAGAGATGTGCACGTTCAAAGGAAAATCCATTGTTTTTCTTCTTTCAACGGTCGCCAGTTCATTGCAAACCGACAAAAATCATCCAAATCATGAATTCTCAAAAATTTTAATGTTATTGACTTTACTGGAAAATTTCAAGAAGATCAAGTCAAAACTGCAGTGACTGATTCGATGGAAAGTCCATAAAATACCAAAATCATGTGTTATTGTTGTTGTAATTGGAGAAATTTCAAACGGCTATAACTTCCGTGTATATAAGGGGGGGGCACAAATTTTTCGTGTATTTCCCCTCCCTGTGCGTCCCTCGAAACAAAAAGTATCAAGTTAAGGCCTGTTTTGAAAAGTTCTCATCAAGACCTTTCATTTGATACCCATATCGGCTACCTTTGATGAAATTTTTTTTTCGGGGCCACTTCCCTACATTGGGAGACCCCCCCTTAAATACCTTATATAATTTTTTTGTAGTTGAAATTCGAAGAGAGCACCACTTTACACCTGCATACAAAATTTGATGTTTCTAGCTTAAGTAGTTTGCGACACACGGACGGACGGACAGACGGACAGACGGACAGACGGACAGACGGACAGACAGACAGAGAGGTCGCGAAACTAGTAGGGTTTTGTAAAATTATTTATATATTCTGTAGATTGTGCGTTAGGTTGCCATTTGACGTATGGATGCACGAATATCAGAATTAATTTTTTGACCATAATCGCTTTGTGTTTGCGTAAGTAATTGCATCTCTGTACCTGTCATATCTAGATGGTAATTTATTCACTAACAATAAGGGTTTTCTTTTAATTATAATGCTCGTACCTTGGTTATATCATAAAAAAGGTAAGTATACTGTCTGATGCTAACTCGGTACTCCGTTTTGCTTCTTCTCTCTCTCTCTCTCTCTCTCTCTCTAAGTATATATATATATATATATATATATATATATATATATATATATATATATATATATATATATATATATATATATATATATGTATATATATGATAATTGAAAAATGGAACCGTTGCCATCCACCCCCGCTAGCTCCGCGGCAACGCAAATTGAGACAATTTTATTAGGCGCAATTCAGGAGAGATTATTTGGTACAGTTTACTACGATCAATACTGTTGTCTGTTTTCTTAAAGTCAACAAAATTTTGGTGTACGCCTTTATTAAATTCTCAGCATTTTTTGAGTGCCTGCTTGAATATGAGCAATCGGCCTGTCGTAGTTCTACTTGCTCAAAACCCACCTTGATACTCCCCAGTAATACTGTTGGCGTATGATCTGATTTTATTCACTATGATTTTTGAAAATATTTTGTACGCCGTACAAGGTAGTGATATGCCTCTATAGTTTTCGCACTGTAGCTTGTCACCTTTATAGTGCTTAGGGAATATAACTGATCGGCTCCATTCACTCGGCATATGTTCTTGTCACCAAATGTGTTACATGTTTCTGGATGACTTTTTGAAACCCACTGCCACTACATTCAATGAGGTCCACTGGAATCTCATCAATGATCGGTGCTTTATTATTCTTTTGGGCGTTGATGGTGGAACAAACTTCATTCAAAGTTGGTGTGGCCAATGAAATATTGTTACGGATAAAACCGAAGGGCACCAGGATTACCTCACCCCGAACACTATCGTAACACTCGCGTGACTATGTATAGTCAGGAAGCTAAGCCGCACTCGACTAGGGTTTGCTTGCCAGTCCAAATTGTAATCATATTAGTAGTTTAAATACGATTATTGGTAGTCTAAGCAAACATAATTGTCATCGAACGACGATCAGAATCACCGCCTGTTCGAAGTTGGAATGTTCCCCAGATATTTCGATAAAACCAAAACCTAACAAGATCGAGCCAGATGTTGCCAAGGAGGATTCAGATGATGAGAATTCACTGTCTTGAAGATTTGGGTAATTTATTTGACAACGGAAAATTTAGTGACGTAACGCTGGCAGTTGGCGGGAGAGAATTTCAAGCTCATAAAGCAATTTTGGCAGCTCGAAGTCCAGTGTTTGCAGCAATGTTTGAACATGAAATGGAAGAACGTAAATTAAATCGGGTGGCGATAACTGATGTCGATCATGAAGTTCTGAAGGAAATGTTGCGTTTTATTTACACGGGGAAAGCACCGAATTTGGAAAAAAATGGCAGACGATCTGATTGCTGCTGCTGATAAGTACGCACTAGAAAAATTGAAAGTGATGTGCGAGGAGGCGCTGTGCGTCAATTTGTCTGTGGAAACTGCCACTGAGACGTTCATATTAGCCGATCTTCATAGCGCGGACCAGTTGAAGGCACAAACTATTGATTTTATTAATACTCATCCTACTGATGTGATGGAAACAGTGGGGTGGAAAAATATGATTAAAACGCATCCACATTTAATAGCGGAGGCATTTCGCGCGCTCGCTACCCAACAAATCCCACCAATAGGACCACCAAGAAAACGCGTCAAGATGAGCTGAAAGATATTAAGACAAATGCCGCATAAATTTACTTTACTAAATCCACAACTAAATCGACAACCACTTCAACAGCAGCAACAAAATAGGAAAAAACGGACAGATTGACATCGTTGCCACTGATTATGATTACGGGCAGCAGGAAAAATTATGCTCTGAAAGGGTACAATGTCAAGAAATTAAATCAGCAGTGAGTGCTGCCCTTGCAATAACAACTCGTATTACAGCTCTTCTCCAAGCCCAAACCTTTAATCATAGCCTCAACCGCATTACCATCAACATCATTAATTATTGATTACCTATTTTTAAAGTAAAATTAATTTCCTTTGATGCAACCTGCTTTCTGTATGTATCTTTGATTTGACCGCACTAGAAATCATACCAGAAAATAAACATACTGACAAATTCAATTAATTAAGGCTGCTGTTGATTACTATTTTTTTAGTTTAAATGAATACAAAAACTAATAGATCAGATGTATAATATAATTTATAAATGTAACCCACCCACATAAATCGTAACACATGTAGCCGTGGCCCGGACACGCATCAGGTTGAACTTCGGCCTTTTGACGATATGCAGCAAAGTCCCAAAGACGTGAGGATTTTCTTTTTTTGCAATAACTAAAAAAAATACACTGCCGAAAATTGGAACATAAACACACATCACTGACAGGCCAAACTGTCAGTGAACTACGTTCAGCTGATTCAGCCGAAGTTGGAGTACTCGCCACCAGAGGGGAGCGGCTACCAAGTGGCGGCAAGAAGGTATTACCCCGCTGAAGAGGTGGGTGACCGACGAGCGGAACCATAGCCGTTAGGAGGAGGCTATATAAGCACGCGAGGAATGACGCGCCTCCTCTTTTTGATCTCTGGTATCGTGGCGACGACGGCAACAGAACGAGGAAAGTCAGCGAAAAGAAGTCGAAGCGCAGCGGAAACGTTAAGCGGAAGACAATAGAAACAGCAGAGCGGAATCGACATTAGTCACAACATTATTTGCAAAGCGACGAGCAAATTTCAATTGGGAAAAGGAAGGCGACGGATTACACCAGCGAACACGATCGTCGAAGGGGCCCCTTTTGTAGGGTTATAATTAACGTAAGTTTCTTTTGTTTTGATAGAGTGTATTCTTAATTGAGTTTATAGTTTCTTGAGTGAATATATAAAGTAGAAAAATTGTAGCTAATTGGAATTTATTGGTGTTTGAAGTAACAATCAAGTTCAAAAGAAGTAAGTTTGTTTTGTTTCAGTCCGCGGTTGTAACGAGTGCGGCTTGGACGGTCAAGTCAAGTGAAAGTGTCGGGAGGTTGAGTAAAGCCGTGATAGCGGAGGTCATAGTGTTCGGGGGGTGGTATTGTGGTCCCGCGAGGGACATCCTCATTGAGAAGGGAGGAATTTAATGTGTTGGTGAAGTAGTGTAAGGGTAGGATTGGAGAACAGAGTGTAGGGTATTTAGTAGCGAGGGTATCGGCCGAATAACATCGCGTGCAATCGGTTAGTCGCATTCTCGCTTGGCGGCTAGTTGAGGCTTTGAGGAAAAGCGAGTGGCGCTCCACGCCCGTCTTCGGACGAGCTAACCGGGTCCACAAGCCTCGCCGGAGCACCCCAGTTTCCCCGGGTAATAAGTGGGGGTAACAATATCTATATGTTCCAACGTTCTTGGGCTGTGTGGAGAATTAAGAATGTTCTTGAATTATGATGCCCATCTTTCCTTGATCGTGGTTTCATCAGCAATGATGTTGCTGATGTCATCACGGTAGAGCGTGGTTTTGGGCTGATAACCTCGTTTTAGGGTTCTCACTACTTTGTATGCTTGTCATGTATTGTTGCTCGCTAGACTTACAGCGATACTTCTCAATTGCTCATCATAGTTTTTCCTTTTCTTAATTCTAATGATCTTGTTAACTACTTTTCTAAGATTTTCATAATGTTCTCTCTTTGTCCTAGTTTCCCTAACTAAGTATTGTTTGTCCAGCTGATTCTTTAATTAAATGCATCCTGACACTCATCATTGAACCAATAATTTATTTTACTTCAAGCTTGATGTCCGGTTGTCTTCTGCCAGGGTCTTAATTGCCGCTTTCTTTTTTCAGCGTTATCTCTGATAGGATGGAAATCAGCTGGTAGTCGAAGGTCCCCATGAAATTTTTTGTTAGAGACTGTCAAGGCCTTTTAATGTCAAATTTCTGTAGAGGACATACGACATCGATAGGTCAATTTGATCAAGTCATGATCCGAGTTACAATTGGCTCATCGGTATATACGGGTGATGGACGTCCGACGTAAGAACACGGTCGATCTGGTTTTGTATGTTGCCATAAGCTGATACCCAGATCATTTTATGCATGCGTTGATGCGGGAAGCAAGTCGAACGTATGACTAAATCTCTGCTACATCTAAAGTCAATAAGGCACTGGCCGTTGTCATTTGTTTTGTTGTGGAGGCTATATCCTGCAATCTTTCCTCGATAGGATAGCTCATCGCCAACCTTAGCGTTGAAATCACATAGGTAAATTTTTTTGTGTCATTTGTCGGCAATGAGTCGGATATTCTTTCCATGTTATTGTAAAACGTTTCCTTCGTTTTTTTCTTCGTTTGGGGCGTGTACGCTTATTGGCCGAATTTCAAAGAATTTCACTTTTATACGTATCACGTACAATCGTTCATTGACTGCCTTAAAATCAAAAGCGTGCAATTTGAACTCCCTATCCACAATAAAAGCCACTCCAAATTCTTGCTTTCCAGCAGTCTTTCCACTTTTTAACATTTTGTGCGATCTCATATCTTGAATATCACTAACAGTCCAGTTCATTTTCTAGATTGCCAGTATATTTAATTTACTATATATTAGCTGGCGTGCTGTAAATGGTCTGTAATAGCGCCAGGGTTGTTCAGTGATCTAACATTCCAGGATCCAATGACATAATTCATTTTTTGATTTGGAGGTCGTTGCCGGAAGTCCAATCCATTCCAAGGCTCTGTTACAACTTTTGAAACAAGAAAGGGTCTTCCAGGGATGGGAAGTAAGCTTGCCTCCATCCCGACAGCGTGGTTATTACTTTCAATTCCGTTATCAGGGACATTAAAACTCCTAAATATTGTTATTTTGACTACTTAAATATTTTAAAGACTGTTTTACTAAAAAACACATCAACGAAGGAAATGTATCGCAATTTTCCCCCATTGCAATATCGTGTCCTAAAAACGAAGACAGCACTGAAATTAATACTAAATTTTTTCAAATTTTGTTCCTGGGGATGAACGAATTTATGTCAGTTCTGATTCTGTACAATTCAAAGAAGGCAACAACCAATTGTACCGTTTTGAATTCCTGAACTCCTTCATGAGTACCACGTAACAAATTAGTTTTCAATAAAAATTCCTTTATTATGTTACTCCAAATTCTCAACCAAAAACAGGGTTGAATTAATGTCTTGTACAGCAGACTTTGTATTGACCTTTGACTTTTATCTATTCAGCTTTAATTACTTATCCATGAATTAATTATTGCCAGTTATTTATTCATTTTAATCAATTACTATCCGCCTGATACGATAATTTCTCAAAGAATACCAAGCTAGTTCTGGATAGTCTACATTTTTAGAACGCTTGGAATATTTGAAAGCCAAGGTCGTAGTACCTACATATGGAACTCTTTAACAATACTCGCAATCGTAAATGACGTAATTCTTGCGAATAAATCTGCATTTGTAGTAGGTACACATAGTGCAATTAAAACATTATTCAAACTTCATACTTGAAGAACGCTATAAGACTGGTGGAATTTATCGCTAAGCGTCAATGTTGAAAAAACACTGTCTTACTTCCTGATATTGAATTGAATAGTAAACCACAGTACAAGTACATTCCGATGTCAAGCTTGAGTACAAACTTGTTTTAAAATTAAGCGTTTCGCCGCCATACTCTATAAACAAGAGACACGATCACTTTCCTTACTGTTTAAACGATATACGATAAAGTACCAATCATTAATGCGGGCGTTTCATACCTTTGTAAGTGACGAAACAAAAAACTTGGCCAAAAGCAAAATGTAAGACGAGAAAAATATTCTTTGTTCAATTTATAACAAGATCGAAGGTCAAGATTGCAAAAGTGGTTTTAGTTTGAAAGATTTTCTTCAAGAGCTTTTGTGTTGCAGACGCCCTACCTAGAGAGGTGTTGAATTGCACATGCAGTCTTACATATGTTGATACTTGATTTCTGGTAATCAATAAAGATGGAATAATAAAAAGTTTTTACAAGAAATGTCCAAACAATCATGTAAAAGTTTAAAAGGGAAGGTATATCTAATTATTATTATATTGTATTTTTGAAACTTTCGAGTAGGTGGGCGTTAATTACATAAAAATTTAATTACTCTCATCGAATCACTTGTATGTGGAAATCGATTAAATAATTCAAAAGCATATTTGAAGATTGAGTCAAGGAAGCAGAATAGAAACAAGCTGGGTGAACAGAACTATGCTCCTGCCAGAAGGGTTTTGTACTCACCCTACGATACCCAATCACAACGAATGAGTGAAGTCAAGAAACACTTCAACGAGTTGTATATATTTAAAAAAACCATTGTTACTCCACTTTCAACGGGTGCCACTTTGTTGCGATGAAACAAAAACTACTAAAATCATGAATTTTTGCTTTAGCACTACAGCCCTTTTCGGGTCTTCATTAGAGATAGTTATAGTATCTCATTATCTTGATCGAATGTATTTGGCACTCTACAACGTGAAATGGTCAGCACCACGATTTGGCCGTGTTGTCCCCGTCCACCCAGCTGCGATAAGTTCTGATTTTTTAAACCAGCACTTATCATAACTGAACGGGCTTATAGTCCGTCCGAAGAATCATTCGAGCTAAGTCTCGTTGTCGACAACGAGACTTGGACCAGGAACCTTCGGCTTACGGAGGGAGTGCTCTAACCACTACACCACGCGGACTTTAACATCATGAATACTCAAAGATATTTATAGGGTCTGAATAATAAGTAACCGGACTGACCTCAGGAAATTTTTTATTGGCAAAATATGTAAAAATTTTTCTTTAGAAATCTTCAAAGTAGTCCCCATTGGAGTCGTTAACACGCTGATACCGGATTTTCCAATCCCCGAACGCTCCCTGGAAGTCGGCAACCTCGATGCTGTCTAGAGCCCTCGTCGTAATACGTTGAACGTTTTCCAGAGTCTCGAACCGCGTCCCCTTAAGGTGTCTCTTGATCTTGGGGAACAGAAAAAAAGTCCGCTGGTGCCATATCCGGGCTGTACGAGGCTGTGGCAACGTTGCCCTCGACTGTTTGGCCAACTGCTCAGTGACGAGCAGGCAGGTGCGCGACGGAGCATTGTCGTGATGGAGGATCCACGCATCGGCAATCTCCGGACGGACTCGGCGAACCCGGGTGGTTAGTCGACGGAGCACCTTTCTGTAGTACTGGCCGTTTACAGTTTGGCCGGGTTGCACAAACTCTTTGTGAACAATGCCTTTCAAGTCAAAGAAAGCAATGAGCATCGACTTCACCTTCGATTTGCTCATGCGCGCTTTTTTCGGTCGTGGTGACGCCGGTGTGTGCCACTCCGAACAGTCGAGGGCAACGTTGCCACAGCCTCCTTACAGCACGGATACGGCACCAGCGGTCTTCTTTCTGTTCCCCAAGATCAAGAGACACCTTAAGGGGACGCGGTTCGAGACTCTGGAAAACGTTCAACGTAATACGATGAGGGCTCTGGGCAGCATCGAGGTTGCCGACTTCCAGGGAGCGTTCGGGGATTGAAAAATCCGGTATCAGCGTGTTAACGACTCCAATGGGGACTACTTTGAAGATTTCTAAAGAAAAATTTTTACATATTTTGCCAATAAAAAATTTCCTGAGGTCAGTCCGGTTAATTACTATACATATATATATGTTCTTCATCTTATCTGAAAACTTTAAGAAGATCAGTGTCTGATTCGATGGAAAGTATAAAGAAGAGCAACATCGTGTGCTGTTGTATTTGTAATCAAAGAAAATTTAAATGGCTATAACTTCCGTAAATATGATTCAATTTTCTTGAAACATACAGTGTATTAGGAAATGCTATGAGACGCCTTAAATATAGCATTTCGTTATACATCAGGGCATCTGCGATGTGATTGAGGCCATCTCTTAATTAAACATTTTGAGTAACACTAAACGGTCAAGCGGACTACGACCTTCCCTTGATATCTTGATACGATTTGATAAAAACTTGGACTGACGACTTAGACCAGCGAATATAATATTCTCGACCTCACGTTTAATTGTAGTGCTAACAATGTGAAACTGGCACTTTAACGGCTCCAATTTAACATCATACCGTCTCTGTTAAAATCACACCAGTTGGTGGTGTAGGTTCAGTTAAGACAGACTCCAAATTAACGTTGGTCTAGCTCTAAGCATATGTCCCGATAAGGATGGTGTCAACCCTTGCAAGACCTCCTTGCATTGTAAAGGTAACCAAAATAAGGCAAGCGCACATATACGAGTAAACTAAGATAGAGTATCCGAGGGGGATCCAATAACCATGACTACACTAAAGTCTACAATAGCAGGAACAGCACTGACCAAGGCTTCAAAAGCAAGTGACAAACGGCTGAATGAACGGAAGAAAACGGAGAGCTTATATCAACCACACATCCTTACCGCATTTGGGCGCAGATGTAGAAAGAAAAGACACTGAAGCAGTTTGTGGCAGAATAGTGATGAGAAGTGAATGGTTTAAACGCTGAGAACCTCTCTCAAGGGGAAAAGCTAGACAGCTTAACCATTCTCGACAATTATTACGAAGAACATTTAATTCAAAATATGAGAAAAATCCTTAAAACAACCAAAGCCGCTTGTGACGTTAAAAAAAAATTAAAGTAATGAAGTAAAGAACGAGGTCATGAAGTTACAAGAGCTCCTAGATCGTATCAGGTACTTCCGATGCAGTTGGCTCAAGGAAGAAGAGAAGCTCTTTTCGAAGCCTGGCACAACCAAAAGCCTGCATGAGGTATTTCACGGGCACGCAATTGTAGATAAGAAATTGCAGCCGACACTAATGAAGGTAGCCAAAAATATAACGTGAAAGAAAAACCAAGAAAGTAACTAACACTACACGTAAAACAAAACCTAAGCAGAGACATAGGGCCCTCAGGGTAAAAATGTTTGTGAAATCAACCCAAGGGAAATTCTTCGCAAATTTTCTTTCGTAAACCAGAGACGACGTTATTCCTCAAGAGAAGTACGACCAGCACAGCAAATGTCGACAGGGGAACCGACAATCTTGGCGCGTAATGAACCACCCTGAAGTCAGAAAACAAACTGCGGCAGGAAAAGAAAAGAGATTGTATTCAACAACCAAAGCAGAAAATTCCCCTCCAACGAGAAGGTTGGGAAATACAATAGCCGTTGCGCTATCATGAATAAAGGTTAATCCGAAAAGTGAAAAACATTCTAAAGAGAAATAAATCAGAATGTGACCCGCAAAAAAATAGCAAACATGTAAGCAACGGACACCTAGACTGCAGCGGGCATTACTGGAGGAGCTAGTTAGAGGCTGTCGAAAAGCAGAAGGCCAAAGAAGAACAGAAGGCTAAGGAAGAGTTGAGGATGAAGACTAATGAGAAAGGCAAATAGCTCCACAACCAAACGCCATTAAAACAATGGCCTGTAGTCCGATCGAAGGAGAGGAGGAGGAGAAGGCACTTAATAAGAACTATGCAATACATCAGGGCTCGCAGACAAAACCAACAAAGGCAGCTAAGAAAGTCGTCAAAAAACCGTCTATAAAATGTCAAAAAAAGTTCTCACAGCTGCCCAACAAAGAAGTACCTCATGCGAGGCAAAAGAGAAAATAAACCAAAAACTCCAGCGGTTGGCACTGCTCGTAAAACTCAAGGATGGCCGATCCTACGTACATATGTTGTGGGAAATCAGGAAAGGTGTGAAGCTTGAAGACACCAAAACTGCCATCAAAGCAGTGCGACCAAACCAGTCTGGCCACATGCTAGTCGGACTCGGAGTAGAGACCAATAAAGTATCTTTCTGCATTGCAGTCAAGGAAGTTCTCGGCAAAGACATATAAAGTAATGGACGCGAAATGAGCTTATTTTCATCCATACGTGAGTGAAGTACTTTTATTACATATATGCCTTCCTCTCGCATGCGAACTGAAATCCCCCTGCTTTTCACGCCTCGTGATAATCCACACATTCCAATGGCTCTCTAGTTGCTCTCACGAAAATCCCACTCCTCTTATACCTTAACCCCCAAATTGTCAACGAACTATCAACCATATGATTGACAACATATGATTCGTGGAAATTCAACAATGATGGGAAACGTCTAATCAAGTTGAATTTGAAATTGTACACAAACAAATTTTTTTAAGATCAACCGTGTTGAGGGTAGTGCAAAAGCGTTGCAAATGTGATAATTAATCAAACTGAAAAGTTTGTTACGGATCGCGAGTGTTTTTGTGTCGGAAATGAAAAATGTAGTGATGTGTGTGGGATTGTAAAAACAGCTATAGGAAGCATGTCAGGGACGTATCCTTCGTGGGGTAAGTCATGTTCAATCTTTTGTATCGTCCAAGATGCGAAAATTAGTGGGAGACGTCACGTCAAATTTATTTGAAATCGAAATAACGCGCCAACTTCACGCTACATCATAAAGTGCTTCAATTCTCTCGATGCATTTCGTATCCTTTCTCGCTGACATCTATGTTTTTCGGCAAAAGACCAACTGTAGCCTCGCTTGAGCCGATGGAAACGATCGAAATCAGGGACATTGACTATATTGTAGACTTGGCAAAAGTAGAGTTAAAGCGAGGCTGAGCCAAAAAAAAAAAAATTGAGGACTGAGAAGGATGCGGAACAACTTTTGAGTAAAGAAGTTATAAGAATAGGGTGGGTTAATTGCAGGGTATGGCAAAGAGCAGTACTTTTCAATGTTTTAAGTGCCTTGGTTATGGCTTTATCACACAGGGATGCAAAGGACCCGATAGAAGATCCCTATGCTACAAATGTGGCAAAATGGGACATAAAAGAAAAGCATGTACGAAGGAGGCATCCTGGATCCTTTGCAAAGATACCGACACGAAACCGGGTTTGAAACACATCTTAGGATCAGGAAAGTGGCCGGTTTTCCCTAGTCAAGGTAAAAGCAGAACTTCAATGACATGTATCCTGGGGCTAAACATATATATCAGTACAACTGCCCAAAGCCTGCTTTAGCAATTAACAAGAGACGCGAAAGCCGACTTTTTGCTGTTGAGTGAGCAACACGATGATCAAAGTTTGTCTTCATGGTACCCTGACAAAACTTATACATCCGCCATCTGAGCTCAGGACAGTGCTGATTTCCTAGTCAAGAGTTATGGACGGAAGGATGGTTTCGTGTGAGTTGGACAACATTCTTTCTTTCCAAGCCAAGCTTGATGCTTTGACGGATACTGTCTTGAACGTAAATGGCCACGAACTTATTGGGGGTGACTTCAATGCTACTGCGATCGATTGAGGCATGCCTGAAACTGATCCTGGGGAAAACGAGTCCTGGAAATGGTGGCTAGGATAAGAATTATCATGCTGAACACCGGCAATATGCCAAATTTCCACCATGTGGGCTGTGATGGAACTATACTCAATATGACATTCACCCCATTAGGGAGTGTACCGAATTGGAAAGTATTCGAGGACTACTCAGCCAGTTATTGTCAGTATATTATAATTGAGATTCGGGGTGCTGCCTTCCAACGCCCGTGCTCTCGACCTTCCGCGATTGAGTTAAAAATTGGGAGGATGGATGTCAAGAGTTTCTTTGTTGAGGTGATTGTGATAGGTGTGCCATTGCTAAGAGATTCACAGGGGAATGGAAAACTAGCAGCTCAAGACGTGATGCATTCAACTATGAGCATAATCACGCCTACTGCAGCGCTTCTATGCCCTGTTTGAGACCCCAGCTTGGCAAGCATCCAGTGTATTGATGGTCAACTGAAATCACTAATAAGCAAAAGGAGGGTCACAAGCTTCGTTTTGAAGCTCAGAGGCCACGGGTTTGCGACAAGGCATGCAAATGGTTAGCAGAATATAAATCGACAGGAAATGCAAAGTGATTAACAGTAGTAAGGATCATTGCTGCCAAGATCTAGTGGAAAATGTAAATAAGGATAGGTTGGGTCTTGGCTAAAAGCTAGCTTTACGAAAGCTTGGTGCTCTACGCAAGGCCTACATAAATGAAGTATAAAAAAAAACGAAAAAATGGACGAAAAAGTGCGGTCACTCTTTCCCGCCAATTTTGTAAATGTTGACGGTGTCTATGGTGAAATAGAAATCGAATGCCCACGCTTCACATAAAAAATGTGGACGAAAAAGAGAACATTATTCAAATTTCAGATGAGCAGCGAATAAGATCATTGGAATTAAGAAAAGAAAATACTTTAATGACCAATTAAGAAGCACCGATGTAAGTCTAGCGAGAAACAACACAATACAAGCATATAAAGGGGTGAAAAGCCTGAAACGAAGATATCAGCCCAAGACCACGCTCTGCAGTGATAACATCGGCAACATGTTCGCTGATGAAAACAGTATTAAAGGAAGATGAGTATCATATTTCACGAGCGTTTTAAATCCCCCGCAAAATTTTAGAACATCGGAGCCTATAGATATTCCCGGAGAGCTTTTATTGGACGCAACAGCTTCCGATGAAGTTTGTTTCACCATCAAAGCCCAACAGAATACTAAAGCACCGGGCATCGAGGAAATTCCAGAGGGACTCATAAGATATGGCACCAGTGGTGTTCAGAAACTTATTCACAAAACCATCCAGCACATTTGGTAACAAAACATATGCCAAACGAGTGGAGCTAATCAATTATTTTCTCTTATCTACAAAAAAATTACAGTACGAAAACTATAGAGGCATATCACAGCGTACAAAATATTTTGAAAAATTTTTAGAAAATAATATCGGATCATACGCTAACAGAATTATTGAGAGTATCGAGGTGGCTTCAGAGTTGTAGACAGGCAAAAGACCAACTGTTCACTGTCAAGCACAGACTTGAGGAATGCTGGGAGTTCAACATAGACCCATACCAGATTTTTCTTTACCTTAGACAGTATTGGTCGTAACACATCCCAGCTAGATTAGTCCGTCTTACCAAAATGACAATGACGTTGACAAGCTTCTAAGTTCGCATCAATAACCAACTTGCCGACGCTTTTGACACAAAAATTGGACTACGGCAGGGAGTTGGGCTGACTTCATTGCTATTCAATTTAGCTCTGGAATATGTTGTAAGAAAGCTATCTATCGATACCAGACGTACGTTACTTTACAAATTAATCCCCGGTGGAAGCCAATGCGGACGACACCAACATGTTATCACTGTCGTTGAAAACTGCCCAAGAACTATTTCTGAAACTTGACAGCGACGCAAAACTAGTAGGGCAGCAAATTAAAGAGAATAAAACAAAGCATATGACGCAGTAAAGGAAAACTATCTTAAACGTCAAAGTATCACACATAGTGAATACAGTATCGATAATGTGGGCATATTTGTATATCTAGGCACCATAATGACGAGAACTGCTAATGAAAAGATGAAATACCTCGAAGAATACAGCTCTTAAATAAAATATTTTATTCAGTTTTGATGATCTTGAAAATGGGCTGCATACACAGAAGAAGAAAGCTTCAAGTATACAAATCTGTGATAAGATGATATGGGTGTGAATTGTGGACACTAACCCAAGTATCCGCAAACATGGAAGCCTTCGAAAGGCGGGTCCTGGGCGAATAATCCGAGCGAAACTAGACGGAACCATTTATAAATTCGATGCAACCATGAGCTGTGTGAAATTTTTGACGAACCGGAGGTCTCAAGGATAGTAAAACTGTGGAAGCTGCAATGGGCTGGCCACGTGAATCGTATGGACTCGGATCGGGTACTCAAAAAGGTATTCGTTGGGAGATTTGAAGGGCGGAGACCGGTGAGGAGGCCGATAAAACGTTAGTCTGACTTGGTCGAAGAAGACAGTTCATCGTTGCTCAGATTTCGATATTTGCAGGACGCGGTCAATGGACCGAGACAGTTGGAGGTGCTATTTGCAGGAAACGAAGGCCCGAGAGGGGCTGTAGTGCTACGAAGAAGATATATATACTTGTATTTATTGTCTATATATATATATATATATATATATATATATATATATATATATATATATATATATATATCTCCAACCGTAGCACCAAAACTCGGTTCCTAGTGGACTCCGGCTCTGCTTTGTCTATCTTTCCGAGGTACCTCATTGCCAGGCCTCTTTAGAATCAGAGTCTTGTGTTACAGGCAGCCAGTGGTACAACTATCAACACTTTCGGCACCCAGCAACTCAAGCTGGACTTTGGGTTACGCCGCCCATTCTAGTGGCCTTTGGTCATTGCAGATGTCAAGACAGCCATCCTGGGAGCTAATGCGCTCAATCACCATAGCCTGCTCATCGACCTACGAAACCACTACATCTTGGACGATCGCACGAACCTTTCAATAGTCTGCGTCCTTGGCCCTGCTCCAGCTGTGCATAGCATAAGCGCAGGTGCTGTGCCCAAAGCCTCTATCTTGGTGTGCACCGTCAGAGGTCCGTACAAGCAGATCATCACCAAACACAAAGACATACCCATATAACCCGGCGAGTTCACTTCGATCGCTGACCTACCCATTCATCATCAAATAATGACACACGATCCACCTGTCTTCGTACGACCGCACTGCCACGTGGGAGAATGCCCCATTGCAGTGAAAGCCAAATTCGATCCCCTGTTGGAACGAGGTGTTATCTGACCTTCATCAAGCCAATGGGCTAGCCCCCTGCACATGGTTCCCAAGGACGGAGGCCGTTGGCGAGCTACTGGGGACTACCAGCAACTCAACGTCCATATCCGCCCAGACTACTACGTTGCTTTTCATCGAGGATCTGATCCAAGAGGCTAGTGGTTCGGTTTTTTCGGTTGTCGATGTCCAGTGGGCATTTTACCAAATCCCAGTAGCGCCGGAGGATATCTGCAAAACGGTAGTCACCATACTCAACTTCGACCGCGTTTATCAAGAAAGTTTTTTTCAACCAGTCACGACCACCACCAACGTCACTTCGAGCAGCATCTCTCTGTAGTGCAAGCTGCTACGCTCCAGGTCAACTGGAAAAATGCCAGATTGGGCTGTCTGAAGTCACATTTGCCGGATACCATATTTGCGAAACAGGATTTCGATCACCAGCCCCCAAGATGGAAGTCATTGCATCTTTTCCCAAATGGGCTGATTCATCCCAGCTCAGGCGTTTTCTTTGCATGCTGAATTTTTATTGCCGCTGCATGCTACACGCTACCGAGTCCCAAGCACTACTCTCAGACTATTAAAAGGCTGTACAACTAAAAGAGTACCACCCACTTGGTCTCCTGATGCTGAAGCCGCCTTTGTAGGCTGCAAACAAGGAATGGCCCAGGCAGCCACATTGACCTTCCTTTCGCCCTCACACCCATTGGCACTACGCACCAACGCGTTCAACACCGCCATTGGCGCTGCCTTGGACCAGCAATACGATGATGGGTCTTGGGTACCCCTCGGTTTCTTCTGGAGGAAGCTTTCCGAGACAGAACAGCGTTACTCCACCTACGACCGCGAGCTTCTGGCTATCTTCGCCGCCATCAAATTCTTCCAACGCATGCTTGAAGGGAGGCACTTCATCGTCCACACTGGCCACCGACCATTGACCTTCGCTTTGATACAGCGCTCGGACAAAGCTTCCCTCCGCCAAAGCATACAGCTAGATTTCATGAACCAGTTCGACACACGGCTGGAGTACACCCGAGGCGAAGACAATGTCGTCGCTGCCACGCTTTCACGAGTGGAGACAGTCACAGTGCCCACTGCACTTTCCGCCCAAGCAATCAGCGAGCCCAGGTCACAGACACTCAGTTGCCGCACCTCCTGGCAAACTCCAGCCTCAAGCTGCATCAATTAGCTTTAGAAGGCTACACAGCACACTACGTTGAATTCAACGGTACCATCAAGCCCTACTTGCCAGTCGCGCTCTGCCGCCAAGCATTTGACATTGTTCATTAGCTCTCACACCCCAGCTGGCGTGCGGTTCGCCCGTGTAGTGAAATATAAAGTAAAAATTAAGGACAAGGATTTTTACCTGCAATTTTAGATGAAAAATCTTGATTTCCGTTCTGATCAAAGTTTAGCTCAGAATTGGTTTATTGAATTGTATGATGCATGTACAATAAAAATCTAAAGTCGAACCGTCTAAACAAAATGGCGGCCGTTCAAAGGCTCAAAAATGTGCAAGAATTTTTTATTGTTGTTGTGATTAAACATTGTAACTGATGTCAATGAAATTTCGCAATTTAATGAAAAGTATATGTATCTAATGAATATAAATAAAAATTGGAAGTTAGGTCTTTAAAAACTAATGCCGGCTTTTTGAAGTTTCAAATTTCAAAGGCTTCTGAAACCAAAAATTTGATTCGATTTGTATGAAATTTAATCTGAAAACAGAAGCTATATAGTGATCATCCATAGGCAAGTTTCGAAATGGCGGCGGTTCCCATTACGCGATTTTCCAGATTTTGTGGCCCTCTAGTGGCCATGTTTTTCAACGGATTTTGATGAAACTTGAGATCATGGATTACTGAATTAAGTCCTTGTATTCTGCGAAAAATTATCAAATAAGAAAGCCGAAATTTTTAAACTTAATGTTTTTACCTGCCATTTAAAAAAATAAGACAGATACATTTTAAAATAATTCAAAATCAAAACCACAAATTCAAAATGGCAGCCTCCAAAAGTCAGAAAGTAGGCGCAATTCGCTATTTTAGTAGCAATATTTTTCATGGAAATGTTTGAAATGGCTGAAATCGAAAGTATTTATATAGAACAGAAAATTTTCAGTAACCAGTGTTTGACTTTCGAAGTGGTGGCCTCTAAAATTATTATTTGCTTTTAAAAATTAGGCTACCTACTAGAAATTTGCCTTTCCGGTTGATGGTGCAAACGGGAATTTTTTCGGTGGTGCGCATATGAGAATAGGATGCAGTAAAAGAACTATACAACGAAAAATGAACCATAAAAACGAACTGAATATCTGCTAAACAGCAATCCAACTCGGCAGTGAAAATGTCTAGGATTCATAATTGCCTTCATCCTTTTATTTTGAAGGTCTTGAAGCATTAGCTTCATGGAACAACATTTTCCCTAGTACCATCAGTATGGAATTTGTTAACGGGTTCAAAACGCAATTCAAAGTGCTTATTAAAGCATCACCATGGAGGTTGGATAGGAGTAGTTAAGCTCTAATAGCAATTGTTATCCCCTAAAGTTAATCATAGAGGTCTTGGCATATTCTGCCATTCACAACATGAAGTGGACTATGAAAGCTTCCCACATCGCGGCGGATAGCTTAGGACATGATTTCTTCATTCGATGATTGCTGCTTCAGGGAACAATTGACGGCACCCATTCAATACTTTGTAACAACAAGCGAACGGGTGAAGGTGATAGAAGTCCTTGACACGAACATATCCATCTGCAAGCCGAAACATCATTGTTATCATGATCGTGTAATTTAAGCAAACATTTTTTGCTATGGTTAATAACCCTAAATTACTACCTCCAGCCCAGAGTGCGTTCACTTCTTCTTAAAATTAGTAGTGTTGGCTGTTAAGCTTTTTATTACTTAATAATGCATGACCATGGAGTACGGAATGGAGCAAATGTTCGTCCGAGTAATACCTTTTTGTCGCTTGAATGTGCTACTGCTTTCCACTTGAATGAACATAAAATAGTGAATAAAAACTTTTGTATGCTCAAATTGGAATGTTTTGAAGCATTGAAGTTAGTTCAAGAGTTTATACACTTTCCCATGCTTTCGTGAGGGATTTTACTTCTTGTTGCATGAACTTACATAGTTGCCTATTGCTTGATGCTGCCGCACTTAGGTATTCTAGACATTTTTCAAGAAATGTAAAACTTACATGGTTTTTCTTATAAATTAATGGTGTTATTCGAAGGCAATCTTCAATCGCAAAAATTATCGTTAAATGACATAGTAGGACCAAAAACTTTGTACCAAAAATAAAAAGGTTATAAAAACATTTAACTGATTAATAATTATGCAGCGCAGTATTTAATAAAATTATGTAGTCTACATATACTATATATTCATTGTTTTTGTACTGTGATTGTACAAACCGTCTTAAGTGACTACTTGGCTGCAAACAAATGGGAATCTATTCGAAAATAGTTCGTTAATTGTTTTCATAACGTTGGAGAGCTTATTTGTTTTAGTATTACAATTATTTTATTGAGGCAATTTAAGGACTATTCTCCAGGGCTATACAAAATCTTACCCAAGATGTGGGCTATCTGCCACTATTCGTGCACCGGACTCGATTGATAATTGTCTCGAAAATTACAGAGCTAACAATCAAGAACCATTGAGGAAAGTTTAGTGGTGTAACAACTGAAATTCAAATGGTTTTTGAATATTCCCTCGCTTACTGTAAGTAACCTCAACAATTTATTTACATCAATGGCTAGTGATTTTGTTTTGAATTGAAGACCTTACGGCTGCCATTTGAGTCGAGAAAAATAAATGAAAAACGTTTATGTATCCTGTTCCCTCCTGACTTGAGAATTTTATGAACGAACGAATGTATTCTTCATTTTCTCGGTGTGCCGTGCCTTTACAAATCTAAAATCTATTTGAAATTTTTCAACAAGCGCAAAAATTTTTTTTTCAATGTATCTAGAGCAGTCTCTATCAGCTGCAGTAATCGCTCGGCTGGAAGACGCCATTGTAAAAACGCAAATGGCGAGGAATTTTCGTTGACTTCAAGCAAGTATATGACAGTATTGATCGTAACGTACTGTACCAAATAATGCTTTGCTTCGGCATCCCAGCCAAATAAGGTCGTCTTACTAAAATGCCAATGACGTCGACGACCTCCCAAGTCCGCATCAATAACCAACTCACCGATGCCGTTGACACAAATATCGGATTAAAGCAGGGACATGGGCTGGCCCCATTGCTATTCAATTTGGCTCTAGAGTACGTCATACGGAAGCTACCTGTCGATACGTGAGCCACATTACTATACAAGTCGAGCCAAGTAGTAGCCTACGCGGATAAAATCAACATTCTGTCACGGTCATTAACGACTGCCAAGGAACTTTTCCAAAAACTCGATAGCGAAGCAAAACTACTAGGGCTACAAATCAATGAAAATAAAACGAAGCTCATGACGCAGCCGAGGAAAAAAACATCAAACACAAAATATCACACTTGGCGAATACAGTATTGAGAATCTTAAGGAATTTGTGTATTTTGGAGCCAAAACAACGAAAATGGGCAATGAAAGAGACAAAATACGCCGAAGAATACAGCTCGCAAATAAAATATTTTATTCAGTATTGACGATCTTGAAGACCAGCTACATACACAGGAAAACAAAGCTCCAAGTATACAAATCTGTGATAAGACCTGTGTTATGCTATGGGTGTGAAACATGGATCCTAACCCAAGCATCCGCAAATATATTGAACGCCTTTGAGCGACGAGTCCTGAGGCGAATAATCGGAGCGAAGCTAGACGAGGACCAATGGCGAATTCGATACAACCATGAGCTGTATGAAATTTTTGACGAACCGGAGGTCTCAAGATTGTAAGACTGCAGAAGCTGCAATGGGCTGGACATATGAATCGTATGGACGAATAGCGGATACCAAAGAAGGTGACAAAGAAGAGAGTTCCTAGAGTAAGGATGATCAGTATTGGAGACTTGCTAAGCGAATCGAAGTCACCGGTAAAGTATTTGGGGCAACTGATCGACTCGAAAATGAGTTTCTTTATGCAAATCAGGGCAACAGCTGGGAAGGCTACTTCACGCGTATTGAATCTGAGTACACTTGCAACCAACACAGTTGGACCCAACCTATCAAGAAGACGCCTCTTGATGAGTGCCGTGGAGTCAGTGCAACTGTGCGGAGCAGAAATATTGGGCGACTCTCTCTGTAAAGAGGTGTACCGGAAACGCTTGGCACAGGTACAGAGAAGAAGAACACTGAGGATTGCAACTTCATACCCAACAATCTCTGTTTTGGTGCTGACAGTCATTTCAGGCGTGATACCTGTTACTCTCCTTGCTAGAGAGCGCCAAGCTATTTACCTGCATCGAAGCAAGGACATGGTTGAGAAAATTGGCTGCGAGGAGAGACAGCGCTCACTCAACGATTGGTAGTAGTCTTGGGTAGATTGCACGAAGGCAAGATGGACTGTGTGCCCCATTCCAGATCAGACGCCATGGCTAAGTTGAAGGCATGGTGAAACTGATTTTTGAGTAAAAGAGCATATACAGTGGAAATTGGATAGTTCGAGCCTCAAGGGACTACTTAAAAAATTCAGACTATCCAAGAACACGAACAAACAAAGTTTTTTGGAAATGCTAAAAATAACACAACACTGTACGATCTAACAAATAAAACTTCATTTTGTAAATTTAGGGCACTAAATTTACAGTTTTTTTGAAGAAGTCTGAGATCTTCGTTTGTTTCCTAAAATTAAGTCTCACTGCCATATTGAATAATTCTATCTGATTTAGTTACTGAAAAATAGACTCACTTACATGATTTTCACTTTCATAAAATCAGCGGGGCTCGTCAACTTGTTACGCTGTTTCTGCCGTATTCAGAATTGGCTTTTCCTATGCCACTATTAAATCGGTATCTTCATCACCCGATATATTGTGGCTATCATGATTGATTGATTAAAAGGCCACACCCACAGACTTTTGCTGGGAATTGAAGCCACAGCCAGTAGATCCAGAGACAGTAAAATCGCCACTGGGCTACTGGAACCTGGGTCCACCCAACTGGGTAACATGCATTTTTTATGAGCATTGGGTACATCCAATATATTGGACAGGACTTTTTCTTGGCATATCATTTAATTCGTTATTTCAACTTTATTAGATTAAAGCATGCAAAAACCATACACAAATCAACAAGCTTAACGGACAACATTTACTTGCTGGAAATTCAATTGAAAAACACTAAATCAAATTTACGAAACTTTTAGTTCACGTAAGACGATGTCTTGCACACAAGTATGCGTTCTCAAATGAGGTTTTGATTTTCGCACGTGGTCAAATGCGCAGTCTGCCGAGCGTAAGTGACAACATAAGAATATTCCAGAAAACATAGAAACAGCGAATGAAAAAATCATCATCGTCGTGGTTATTGTAGCACTACAGCACAGCTATGTGTGGCACGGACAGCAAAGTTGTCGCTTCCACGTAAGATGGTCATTTATTTATTTATTTGACCAAACAAGGTATACATTTTTACATTCTATTAAAATACATATCACAGTTTCTTTATTTTTTTTTACAATATAAATTTACATTTGCAGTGAAGGATTAGGAACCGAGAAAATTCGATAAATACGATTTAAATTGGGATCTGGATATGGTTGGGGAATAAAGATGGCTCATCCTGTTTAAAATTTTGATACACCTATTTATCGGCTCATTATCACCATACATAGTATGATGTTAACTTTGTACGAGCAAAGGTGAATGTCTCGTAAATCTTACTGGCAAGTGGTGTCATATTGAGAAGGGATAGCTGGTTATCGTATGATGGCAAATTATGGAAATTTTTTGGATTATAGAGTGATCTCAGAGCAAACAGAAGGAATTGTTTCTGAACGGACTCAAACCTCTCTGAGTGAACATCAAAGACCAGATTCGAAACGACACAAGCGTATTCCAGAATTGGCCGCACTAATGATGTGTATAACGTTTTCGTTACCCTCAAGATCTTAAATTCTTTCGCGCGTCGTTTGATGAAACGTAAAAGCTTATTTGCTTTGCAAAGATCCTCATTGTAGTGCAAATCAAAGCGGAGTTTCATATCCAAGTGAACACTAGGATCTACTACACTATCAACTCTGGAAAGCTTTGTATCATTGAGGTGATAATCAGATAATAAAATTGTACTTTCCCGCGAAAAACTTATCACCTGGCATTTCTCAAAACTCAAATATAGAAGATTTTTGTTAGACCACTCTAATAGAGTATTTATTTTACCCTGCAGATACAAAGAATCACTTTGGGATGCTATCGCATGACATAATTTGAGATCATCTGCATAAAATAAGTGTGGTATATCAGATAACACTTCAGAAAGGTCCGCTATAAAAATGTTGAAGAGAAGAGGTCCGTGGTGACTGCCTTGCGGAACACCGGAATAGACGTGAATTCCGTTTGACACATATGCCTGAAATTTAATGATTTGAGTCCGATTTTTGAGATACGAGTCCAGTCAATGAAGTAGGGAGCCAGTGATTTCAAATTTATTCAATTTATGAGACAAAATCGTATGATTGACACGATCAAAAGCCTTACTAAAGTCAGTATAAATCGCGTCAACCTGGTGTCCATTTCCCATTGCACAAAGGATGTTAGAGACCAAAACTGTTAAGTAAGTGGTTGTGGATCGATTCTTTCTGAAGCCATGCTGTTGATCATTGAGACACTGTTCAATAAAAGGTGATATTTTGGAACATACTAGTTTTGCAAATAACTTTGGGGAAGTGGATAGTATGCCAATCTCTCTATAATTTTCAACGGCTCCTTTGCTTTTGTTTTTATGGATCGGAGTTAAGTAGGAGGATTTCCAGTATGCTGGGAACACGCCGCTTGATAGCGATTTGTTAAAAATGATGCAAAGAGGTAAAGCTAATTGTTCTCTGCATTGAAATAAAAAATATGGAGGAAGTAAATCAGGGCCAGGTCCATGATTAAAATCAAGAGTTTCAATTGCGTAGAATATGTCAACCTCTGAAACTGAAATTTCTTGCAGTACAGGCCAACATTCTGTGTCTAGTGGTGAAAAATTATGGAAAAAGCTTACTGAGCAGTAAACTGATTGAAATGGAAACAACTCCACATGCATCATTCTAAACGACCTCATTGGACTTTGGAGGAATATAAAATGCACCAATGTACAAGTCAAATTTTTTAAGTTTGATTCGAATCATTGTATGCTCGAAATGTTTATATGTGGTCGTAGCGACGAGGTCACTCAATATCGAGTTGTGCACAACGATAAGGACTCCACCACCTCGTGACAACCCGGTACTCTGATAGTCACGATCATTCCGATATATAGTCTAACTACTATCGAGAATCTTTTCATTTCGACAGGAGTTATTCAACCAAGTTTCCGTTAGAGCAAGGACAGTAAAAGGGCATGATTTAGCGTCAAGAAAAAGTTTGCTGAGTTTTCTTCTCATACCACCACAGTTATGGTAGAACATTTTGATGCATTTGGAGGAAGTATTTTTATTGCGGACGAAAAAATTTCGGATGCTGTTCTCGTGTCCTTTGAAGCGAAGATATATGATTTGAGCTTACATGTGAAGCGTAAGTCTCAAGATCTTTTTGTGCTTGTCCTGGATTGATACCTAGTTGCTCGTGATATTTAAAATATAATTTGCGAAGAGCATCTAATTCTATAAGAAGACCTTCTCTTTGTATCAATACTTTAGAGATTGGTCTTCGTTTTACCATCAATGTATGTTGTATCTGGCGCTTTATGCATGTAGGCCAGGTAGAGTCGAACAAACTCATATATTTTATGCTCTCGCAGTCTTGATAGGAGATACCTACTTTCAAGATCGTTACTAGAGTTAATTGTTGCTTTTACAGCTGGAGGTAAGAGAGGGTCTAAAAAGGACTCCTTTTCGGCTAACGAGTTATTTGATGTAACTGAATTGATCCTTGTGTGGATGAAATTTGAAGACCATCACTTACGAAATTGGGATATTTGGGGTGCGGCTTCATAGATTTCAGTTCAGGAATGAAAATGTAATGCTCATGTGAAGAACCAACCCTACCTCTCGGTTGATTACTATGACAAACAGTACTGTTTGCCACTAGACTACTATCCGAAGGATCTGAAGGATTTACAGTTTTATTAGTAATCTTTGAGTGAATTTTGTAAGTCATGTTAATATTGGTGTTTTTATTATTAGTGGCATATTATTATGCTATTCATAGATTCACTTGGGTGATCCTTGTTGTAAACAAGCTTATGTGATTTCTACTTTTTGAAGATCATTCCATTCTAGTTGACAGTACCGTTTTCAGATTGATGGTTGGAGAAAGGCCAGGCATACATATGTGGGATGGAAGCCTTGATCGAAGGCTTACGCTTATTCCCCTTTGATACGTCCTCAACTCTGCAACTTTTGAGCATGAGACTATTCTCCAAAACTTTTGAACTCCAGCGGCGCTAATATTTTTTGGTTCTTTTTGTAGGAAGAATGATTCATAATTTGCTTCAGTAGCTATTTTGGAATTAGCTGCTTCCAACTTTTGGAGCCTTACATTCCATTCATCCACTGACCAAAACGTGCCTAGCTTTGAAGATGCGTTTTACGACGAACTGATGATTTCGGTTCTGGACATCTCGAATTTAGACCGTTTGCATCACTCTCCACTGGAAATGTGTGGTGTACTTCCCGCTGCTCCTGTAATGTACCCCTCCCAGCTGGATTTTAAGTCTCAATGAAGTGAGTTGGCATGCATTGACTCCTCTTCCCGGCAAGACCTTGCAGTGCACAAAAAGACCTATAGCCCGATGGTTGGCCCCAGAGTAGAGGAGCCTACTATCATGGCGGTTCTTATATTCGGCGGAAAAAAAAACTGAATTTTCGTTTAATTTGGCATTATCTCATTTTATTACAACGCAGAAAATAGTATATCAAAACAATTTCTGCCTAAATTTATGTCTACTGTTTCAAATCTTCTTCTTTTATAACAATAATTTAAGCGTAAATAGTCACTTCGTAAATAAAATGGGGAAATATTACAAACGTTTGTTGTCGTCTCTTTTGCTACTATTATTTTTCCATTAAAATAAGCCTCAATAATTTAAAAAAGTTTAGTAAATTCAGACGATAAGGTAAAGTCTCATTAAATGGCCAGCAAATTATAATATAACTATTATTTGTTTGTACCAATAAAGAATAGACAAACAGGGGACAATAAAAAAGAAGAAGTATTAAAGTGTAAAATGCTAGCTTTTGTCCAATAATTTTAAATCAATCGTGGTAATCATTCGAGTGCATGTTCAGCTTTTAAGGATTAATATTAGGAACACTTTTTTTCAGTTAGCAGCCAGAAAAATAATACAAATATTTTTTATTTACTTTAAATGAAAATTTCATATAGCTTCACTTGTGTCGCCTGATATTCGTTCTTCAGTTTGGAAGATTGTTTGATCAGTTTGAAAGGCTTAATTGATCATGGAAGAAGTTTGTGATGTCTTGATATCAGTGAGGAAAATCTACCCCAAAATCGCAAAAAGAAGCGATACACAGCGTTTTATAATGGCCCCGTAGAAAAAAAAAGAAGGTTAGCTATTTTGATGTTTCCAGAAATATTTTTCTCCTTGCCTTTTTTTGCGTTATTTTTCAATGAAGAATATCTCTAGACTTACAAAATATTGCTTTAATTTTGAAAACTTTCATTCCAATCGAACTTTGTTTGTTTTTCTCCTTGGCACTCTGCTGCTCCGCCTCCTTGGTGGTCCTTTCCTTCCAGACAGTAAAAATATGAATATGTCTACCTAAAACTTATTAGTGCCACCGACTTAACATAATATACATGATATTAGATGTTTACATCAAAAATTCTACATAGAAAGCGATAAAATAAAACAAGACATCATTTTAAAATGCTGCATCCCTTCAACCCCAAACGAGATTGCTCAACCAAATACGGTAGCTCCAGGAAATCTGTTGCTATTAAGTATTTTGTCTCATGTAAACGAAAACAATCTGGATTTTCCCTAGTGCAATTTTCCCAAGCATCCTTTTTAGGGTTTTGTATAAGAATTTTACAAAACCTTACTAAAATCTCGTCCTGTCTGTCCGTCCGTCCGTCCATCCGTGTGTCACAGCACTTTTTCTCGCAAACTACTTAAGCTAGAAACATAAAATTTTGTATGCAGGTGTAAAGTGGTGGGGTCTCCCCATATAGGGAAGGGGCCCCCGAAAAAAATGGCATCAAAAGTATCCGATCTGGGTATCAAATGAAAGGTCTTGATGAGCTTTTTTCAAAACGAGGGGCGCACAGGGAGGGAAAATACATGAAAAATGTGTGCCCAACAACAAATACCTTAAAAGTCAAAATTCGCTCAACTTCTTCCTTAAACTTCGTAAGTTTGATAAAAATTGAATGATATACACGGAAGTTAAGCCATTTAAAATTTCTCCAATAACAATAACAATGACACATTCTTCGTAGCCCTACAGCCCCTCTCGAGCCTTCGCTTCCTGCAAACAACGCCTCCAACTGTCTCGGTCCATTGACCGCGTCCTCCAATTCCGAAATTCCAACAGCGATAAACTGTCTTCGTCGACCAAGTCAGACCAGCGTTTCCTCGTTTTTTCCACTGGCCTCCTGCCTTCAGTTCTCCCAACGAACACCTTCTTGGGTATCCGTTGCTCGCCCATACGATTCATGTGTCCAGCCAATTGCAGCTTCCGCAGTCTTACACTCGTTGAGACCTCCGGTTCATCAAAAACTTCATACAGGTCTTGGTTGTATCGAATTCGCCATTGGTCCCCGTCAAGCTTCGCTGCAATTATTCGCCTCAGGACCCGTCGCTCAAAGGCGACACATGATTTTGGTATTTTATGGACTTTCCATTAAATCAGTTACTGCAGTTTTGATTTGATCTTCTTAAAATTTTCAAATAAGGTGAATAACATTGATATTTTTGGGAATTCATGATTTGAGTGATTTTTGTTGGTTTGCAACAAAATGGCGACCGATTAAAATAGAAAAACAATGAATTTACTTCTAAATGTGCACATCTCTTTGACATATTTCTTGACTTAATTCGTTGCTGGTGACTGCATTTCTGAGAAATTGAGTACAAAACCATTCTAACATGAGCGTAGGTCTGTCTACCTAACTTGTTTATTTCTTCATTCAAAAGTTTTTCGATCTTGCTAGGCGTCAAAAACTTATTAGTTGCCATTTTCTATGAAATAAACATCGGAAAAAAAGCAAATATTAGTAATAATAATATGGAAAAATCACTTTCGTACTTGATGGCTACTGGGCCTAACGGACACGCACACACCTTTTACGTCCATAATACTCATCCACTGCGCACTAACTGACAATCAGTATCGTCAGTTGATGTGGTAAACTACATTTGAAAGGTACTGAGGGCGGTAACGTCACAAACGGTCAACTTTGCATGTTCTGAGTAAAGTACGATAGACTGGGTCTGCTAGACCCTGTTGCAAATTCTGGCGTACCAACTTCTTCCCATTCGCAACTTCAAATTGCCGCCATAACATCTCCATCTTCATTTGGGCATTTATACCTTTTTCCCTGGTCTTCATTTAATTTTATTAAAATTTTTTTGAAAAAGAGATTACGGATTGGATGGAAGTGAAAAATGCGGGATGCGGTTGTTGGGATAGGGGCAGTCAGTATTTGACGTCGAAAAGAAGTGTGAGCGCTTTGGGTGTGAATTTTTGGAGTCCGTTTTGAGTTTGAAAGTGGAAAAAGTGCTTTAGGCGTGAATTTTTGGGATTCCGTTTCGAGTTTGAAAAGTGGAAGAAGTTCGTTGGCGGTGTAAAGAACAGTTTTTAATCGAAAGTGAATTTTGACTTGCATTTTGGGGAATTTAATTTGGGGGTGGGATTTTCAGTGTGGGTGTTGGGTGAATTTTGGGGAAGAATAGTTTTAATTTGAATGTTAGTACAGAAAGTACGAAAGTTTAAGTGACAGAATATACTTTTAACGAAGACACAAACATAATTCAAAGTGTGTTGTGAGCTAAATGAAAATTATAGATAACCAAAAGAAGTAAGAAGGAGTGAGAAAAAGGAAAGAAAGAAAAAACGGTGAATTACAAAAACTTCTATTCTAAAGTGAAGAGAAACTAAAATACAGTGCCGGAGGATAAGAGTGGGAAGTTATACGGCTCAAACAAGCCAGTGTAGAAATTACAAAAGGTGGCCGTTTTACCACCTCTCTTGAATCTTTTTTTTTGTACATTCCAGAGACTTCAACTTTAGTTTTCAGAGGCCCGCCGCTTCTTTCTTGGCCTTTCCCCGAGCGCTCGGAGTTTTGCAGGGAGTAAGTGAGTATAGATTTGATTCTTCCTTTACATTTTTTTGCATTATTTTCTTTACTTTTTTGCATTGTTTTAAATTGCTATATTTTTCATAGTTTTGTATATTTGGTTAACCTTGGTTTAATCCTTATATGTTTAAATCCGATTTTGAAGGGGCGGATTTGATTGTTAATTATTTCTTTTTTTTTTAAATTTGCGAATTGTTTTTATATAATTTTTGGATTTTTGGTAAATAAAACGGCCATGTCACATTAGAAACCATATTTTTCATTTCTTGAAATGACCCCCTCCTTTCCCGTCCTTTTCCCTTTGTGTTAGTTAATGTATGTAGCGTGGCTCAGCACGAGCAGAGGGTGTCCCGGAAGTCCCACGACACGACTGAGCGCTAGCGGGCCTCAGTATTCCACCCCGGGCTACACACCCCTCTGCTAATTTCTAATGTCTGCAACTGCGGTGGCTTCTGTGGTTGCAACAACCCATTAGCGATTTCCTGAGTGTTAGTCCAAAAGTCGTCAGCAATAATCCTAAGGGTTTGCATAGTGATGTAAGGAACCTAAATTGGGCAGTAAGTTCTTGTAGTAAGCATCTGAATATGTCCAAGCACAAACTGATCACAGGATTATGTGATGACTTTTCGTACTTCCGCGTTTGCTTGAGATTTCCCGAAGGAAATCTAAACCGACCTCTCATCGGTTATAAACGTGAAGTCTGAAAACGTGTCAACGGACTGTACTCACCAAGTCAATATGTCCGGATACTCTTAGTCTCCTCGAAGGTGGCTGCTTGTAGGCTAGCTAGTTTGGTCACAGATCTTCCATGAACAGACAAGTCTGAAATACAAGAATCAGCCACCGATTCAGAAACCGGTTTTAAAACGCATCTATAAACTTCCAACAATTCGACTTTACTCTAGTTTACCTTCCATCTGTTTCTGACCATAGGTTAAGTCCGATAGAGAAAATTCAAAAAATAAAGGACAACCTCAACCAAAATCACACGTCCACGAATATTCAACGCCCGAAATAAACTACTTGAATCCAGAACGGTAGATAGATTCCGTTCTGGATTATTAAAAACGCAAAGCCAGAATACGGCACCGCATAACGAACCGAAATACGAAATTGACCATCCGCGGATTATCGAAGTCCTATCTTCTCGGCAGCAAACTCATCTTCACCACCACTTCTCTTTGAAAAAGAACGGGTTCACTAAAAAGGAAAGGTAGGTTAAGATTAGCAACTCATTGCTTTTTGTAATGAATCGACTCTACGCCACTGGTAATTATTAGTCAGTCGTTGACGTTGGATGAGAAGCCAGATGACTGCAGAGGTCACTACCACACACATAACCATTAGTAGGCGACTAATACATACGTAATGCGCCACCAGTGAAGTATAAGAAGTTTCGTACGTCATATTGATAATCGCCGCTCAACTGGCAATCCACCGTTACATTGTGAAGCCGCGATTGGGGCTTACGTGGAGCGGTTAAGAAAAAGGCTCATGGTGTTGCAAAGAAGGAGTAGAGAGGTAGGGAAGTTGTTCTCGAGTTTCCCATCTTTAATTTAACTTTTTTAAAGTGCCTCTGCTCTGGTTTTGAATGCGCCACCGCCTTCATTCCCATGGGGCTGCAGTCTCGTGTCCGGCTTTTCGATAAATTGGTTTGGTGGGTCTACTGTAGGCCATTTCCCTGTGGCCAAGACTTGTGTGTGCCTCATAGTTTTTCCCGGTTTAGTCACGTGTACATTAAGTGCAACCCTATTTGATAATCGTTTTAAATAACGGTGCTTCAGAACAGGCGAGTGCTGGCAACGTGTTCGAGGAAGGAAAGACCCATTTTTTGCTTTTGCATTGTGGCGCTACTTCTAGCGCAAGGCAAACAAAAGTTTGCAGTATGAAGAAAGCAGCGATAATTGTTTGGAGGCCAAGGTTAGACTACTCGACGCTTTTGTTAGTGCTGAGGTTACGTTTTTAGATTTGGCAATACATTTTTATCAAAGTGAGCAAGAACCTTTTCGAAAAAAAAAAATTCGGGCAAAAGGCTAGTTAATCGTCGAATTTCAGCTTAAAATCTTAGTGCTGGAAAAAAGAAACGACAACTAATGAAGTGAGTATGCAATACGATAGATTTTCCCCCTTCACCTTGAGTTTACTATTAATCCTTTCGCTCATTGCTATGTTTATATGAAATTTCTTACATTAGTACAAAGTTACGATAAAAAAGTGAACAGTACCTTCCCGTAATAGTAATTAATATATGTAATTCTGACTAAGATACAATTTAAATAATTGTACACAGCCCTCCTGGTAAGCGCATCTAATGTAAAACATATTCATTAATGAAAGAACGGAGGAACTGTACAAGCAAAGAGAAATTGAGACAGTTTGAGTTTGGGTTTATAGTTAAATTTGTTAAAGTAATGATGATCCACAAATAATCTAGAAACACTACAACTAACCCATTTAAGAAAACACAATGAATAAGAGCATGAAATTTCATCAAATAGATACGATAAATCTATTTAGCAAATTTAATTACAAAAGAATAACGATACAATATATGCAAATTAAATTTAATTACCCTAGATAAAAATAAACAAAACGGTAGAATTCCAAAGCTAAGTTAATAATATCAATTTAAATGTATTCCGGGATTTAGAGCATGTAAAGATTTAACTTTAGTTTATGTATCGACGACAGACTTAACAATCTGAACAACTGCCAAGAGAACGCGCAAATTCAAATACAGAACAGGGCGGATTTGTTCTAGCAGCAAACAATTGAGCCCTGATTTGTATTTGGAGCAAAAATCACTTACTAATTTATGAACACAAGACAACCAACCAATATGAGCTCCATACGCATTTAACTGTTTGGACTCGAAAAATGCCCACTGTCCGTATTTCAATCATCATTTAACAATATTAAACGCGAATGATTAACTATATTAAAATTCTCGTACAGATTACGACAAAATAGGATAGTTAATTAAGGTAGCTTACAGGATAAGATTGGATAAAAATAGAAATATTTTTTTTGGATTAAGTTCAAAATTGCCTGTCGTGATCGTTTAGTTACAACAAATATAAACTTATTTAACGTAAACGCCTAGAGCAAAACTAAACACTCCGTGATAAATACACAAATTAAAAATTTATACAGCATAAAATATAACCCTTTTGATAAGAACCGCGCAATCACTAAACACTACAAAAGTTGAAAAATTTAGAGAAAGACCCATATAAAGACGTTTTAAATCAATAATGACTGTCAATTGAAAAACTATTTATTAAAGTGTAAGAGTAATGTGATGGAACAATCAAATAAAATAAGTGACAGAACACGTTTGTAACTCACTTTTCAATTTAGTTAAATTTGTCTATTCAAGTTAACATTGATCTTTGCACTACTGCACACTAATTCTAAATATATCAGTTTCTTCTTTATATTTCATTTAAAAGAAAATTACTGATGGTTCATTCACGCATAGTTGAAAATATATAAAAATTTATAACTTGAATTTTCTCTTCTGTATATGTTTAGAAGTACCCATTAATGCTGCCTAAATACGTTTATACTCGTATTAGAATAAACTGAATTGCTAGGCTAACAACGACTTTCTTTCCAGCATGCCCTTCTTTTCCAGCAGGAATGGTAGCGAACGGTTAGTATGCCGTGACGAGGGTAGGATTGTAGAAATCCGCGGATGGCCGGTTTCGCGTCGGTTGCGGTACGCGGTACCATAGTTTGATTTGAGTTTTTTCTTAGAGTCGGTTATATAACTGTTGAATTAGGGAAGAACATTTTTCGGTGCCGCGTCAGTGATATTCGGAAACGCGAAATTAAATCTAGTTTTTGTTGTTGTCTGAATGGAAGTTGAATACGGAATAACGGAAAATTTTGTTTCTTTTCCGTTTGTTGTATTTTGGACGCGTTTGAAACGGGCACGTGATGGCGGCTGAAACAATGTAATTAAGGGTAATCCATTTGAAAGACCTGCGATCGAAATCCTCTCCAAACTAGCTGGCCGACAAGCAGCCACCGCGAAATGGATTACGGGTGCACGGACTGGTTGACCGGTTGGTACCATTCGTTGGCACGACTCAGACTTCACGTCTAGAACCAATGAGAGGTCCGTTCAGATTTCCTTCGGGAAATCTCTTCGTTCGAGCAATGCGAACTGAAAATCATTACATTTTATTCAATAAAGATCCTACCCAAAAAAAAATTTAACATAAAATTTTGCTTCTTTTTACTTCTGTTTTCTTATATTTTGTTATTCTTTATAAATTATCAACTGCCATTCTGGCTAAGAAAATACTTTAAAGCGGAATCTAATCCAATACTTTAAGGAAAACGAATCTGATCTTTTAAAAAATAGACCGAGTTGACTACATGTTTGAATTTATATCTATCATACTATAAAGCCAACAAATTAAAGTCATTTCATGCAGGTGAAATATGCTCCCTTTTCCCGTTCTATAACTGTTCCATGCATGGAATAAAGCCTCATTATTTAGGAAATTTGGATTGCTTTTTATTATCTTGAATGTAAATTATCATGTTATCCGTAAAAATTTATTGATGAATTAATGTAAAGCTGAACTAGTATTTCCCGTGTATATCGTGAAAAAATATATAAAAATTTTAATTCCGATAGTATCCTGCAAATGATCTTATGTCAAAAAAAGCTCCATTAACTATGCAAGAAGATTCTCGCAGTTAAAATGTAAAAAGCATTAATTCAGCTGTAAAGTGGCTTGCAATCGCGACTTATTCGAACAGTTTACGATTATTTTACTTTAAGAGAACTCTCTCATCTCAAAAGTCGTTTCAAAAGAATAGCTTGTATAAAATAAGTTTTTCGGTGCAAGTATTCGGCGAATATTAATACAATATGTATACTAAATAATTTCTGATATCTCGTTACTCGGATGAATAATGACAGCCTAAATTGTATTTGTTATTTGGGAAACTTTCAAAGATAAGACTATGCGAAATTTTATATTTACAATATAGATAAAAGCCGAAAAGAAGAAAAAATGGAAAAAATAATAAATTTTCGTTGCTATGTGCTACAGGGAGCAAAGCGTCACGCTTTTTAAAGAGTTTTTATCCAACTCAAACATCATAAATTTGAGAGATGGCATTTGAAAAAACACAATTAATAGGATACATCCCACTACAAACTTTTAATTTCTGACATTTGGAAAAATTGCAGCATGCTGTCAATGTATTAAGGTTTGTTGGGATCAATCCGGTCCTCCAAAATGTCGAAAACTTTAAACAGCGGTACAATGTGTACGAACTGAGTACAGAAAGACATTTCTCGTCATGTACCTTTTCTTGTCGATTTACCCGCCAGTTTTTCTTTAATGCATTGATTTTCGGATCACTTGGTGTAAATTTTTGGCGTCTCTCCCATCAATCCGTTGCTCAATGTTTTTGCGGAACATCAAATTTCACTTGGAATTGATTGAAGACGTGGAAAGTTCAGTGTGTGAATTTTGACAGTCGCGGTTGCAGAGCATATGGTAAAATCCCCGAAATCACGTCACACACAAGCTAATTACTCGATATATGGTCGGATTGCACAGGAAAGCAACGACAGTCCCCTTTGATTTCAGATTAATTTGTCCAAGGTTTATATTCTTCGACAGCCACCACAAAACATGGAAAAATACTTTCAAACTTATACGACACAAAAAAAATTTATCGACAAATTAATGTGAAAAAAAGTAGTGAGAATGCCAACCGTTCATTTGCCTTCCTCGCCATCACAAGCACTACAATTTGATATGGCTCCCGATAAGCGCACAATTTTCTTTGAATTCTTGTTTAACAGTTACGCATAACTACTTACACGCAGCTGAATTTTGAACAGCACTTTTCCACTAATCGCAGCGTACGGTTTATCGAAGTCGCGAAAACGTTCACTGACAGAGATCTGTCATCTGCCACTTGTTAACTGGTTTGCAAATTGTGGAAGGAAGACAATCTCTATTAGGTATCGCTCCAAAATATTGGAGGTTATTACAATTAGGAGAAAGAACTCATTGACAATCAAATTGAAAGTTAACATTGTACCGGTTAGATGTACAAAAAGTACAGCTTTCAGTTCATTGTTAAAACGGAAATCAGGTGGGTTATAGTATATGACGACCCTGGTTTGGATTAGTACAACGAAGGCTGAGCAAGACGGTCTGAACAATGTTACCAAAAGCGTGATTTGAGCTAATGAACTTTGAAGTAATCGGTTAATGCTCTAAGGACTACACCACATGGTCACCGTTATATAACGAAAACAATTAAATGAGCTATTTATAGGATTCACTGTAAAGCTTAGGTTTCCTTACGATCTGCATTAAGTATTATTTACGTACCCGAAATAGCATAAACTAGTAAATGAACATATCTAAAACCCCACCCAAGTTGGTGTAAGCAGGTAACATACTCGTACAAAAGAAAAGTGATAATTATAATTTCCACCCAAATTCCCATCATTACCTAAAAATTAATGATGTTGATTAACTCACTCCTATCTAGACAAAACCAAGGTTAAAGTCATTCACTTTTCATTCAAAAATCCACTTGTCTAATCCTATCAGCCACACAGTAATAACTTTTCGAACCGACAATTATCACGTGACTTCTATTGATCTTATCGGTCAAATTTGATTTGAAAATTATTGTGTAATTTCGGAAATCATAATGTTAATTTTATTTTTCTTACCATTAACCAATTGCTTTTAAAAATGTTTTCAAGGGCGACTCTTAGGCAAAACTAAATTTTGTATGGACTTACCTAGAGCATAATTTGATTGCTGAATGATACACGGATGCTATGCTAACAAGAATATGTAGTGCTAATGCAAAGACCAGACCACTGCTTGCTGATATAGCAGCTTTGATTGCTTCATGATTTGACTGAAAAGAAAACAAAACCAGTTAATGCGCTTCGAAGATAACATGATTTGCTATATTTTGTAGTTGACCAAAACGAAAGACTTAAGAGAGTAACTTGAATTTCTTGGTATGTTTGATTTATGTTATTCATCGATCAAACATTACAATGAGTTCTTAATGTAGGGACCATTTGATATTTTAATTTAAATGAGTTTCAAGATTACATAATATTGGTATCAATAAAATAAGAGAAAACTACATAATCACTCGTACTAACATATGTATATTGTATATTGGCTGAAAAATGTAGAATAATGTTTCCACAATTTTTAATTAATGATAATAAGCACTTTAAAACTCAGTGTATGCTTAGCGTTATTGAAATTGGGTTATACTAGTCATTGCATAATTATGTCGACTAAATTAGCCATTGGGGAAAAAACATTACTTCCGACAATCAAAAGATGACTTAAGTGTTTAGTTAAGAAGGACTCTCACGGATAGTATTATACTAGCAATCTATTTTTAAAGAAAATATTATGAGTAAAATCTTTTGAAGTAAGCATTATCGTTTGCATAATATGCAGTGCTTCAGCACTATAGCAACGAACAAAACAACATAAGACAAGTCTAATAGTTACCTCACAATTTTTAATGATTTTTACTGAAGGAAACACTACAATCAGAGTTTTCATTGGTAATTTTAATGTCAATTAATTACAATTCTTAATATTCAAACGTGGTTAAACTCATTCCTCAATGCTGCTGACATTTTATGAACAATTGCCCTTAATTCAAATGCATATAATTTTTAAGCCTTGAACAATATCGGAATAAGACAGTGCTTAATTTACAAGTGCGCCGATAAAAAACCTCATAATTTACCATACGATCTAAATTAAGTTTTTTGACACCATTGTATAATTTGTTGACAGTGTTGTGGCACAGTGAGTTGAAAGTGATCGATGATTGCGCAAGGTATGTTTATATCTAAAATTCAAATTTATCTGTGAGTAGCACATTCCATGAATAATTGGTAGGAATTCGAATCAAGGTTGGTATTAAATTCTTTTTGCATGGTTTTGAGGATACGTTCGTCAATGACAGGCATTTGATGATAGACTATGAAGTATGATTACCTCTCTTTGATTTAATTAAGTATTCGTGGAAATTAGCAGGTATATTTGATGTGGGCTTTTTCTAAAAAGGCATGTTCAGGATTAACACCGAATCGTATGCATTTTGGAAATTCTTAAACATATAAACGATTTAAAAAGCTAATATTTGAACCAAAAATTCAAAAAAATAAAAGTGGCCATTAGAAGACGGATCAACATGAGCTATGATTTTACTGTGTATGTAAATACGAGGGTGTAAATATATTTTGAACATTTTGACTCTCCTAATTTTGCTGTCCTCTAGAAAAAAGTAATACTTTTAAACGATTTTCTAACCTCTAAAACATTTCTCCGGTTATGGTTTCCTAAATTATTTTGATTTTAAAGGCAAAAATTTAGTGTTCGCAAATTATACTATTAACAAAGTTGGCAATTTTGACTTGTTGGGTATTTGTTGTTCTACTACACATAAAGACCTACATCTGTGATTTTGCTCAAATTTTTCAGTCCACAGGTGTAGAATGGATGCGGAGAAAACTTTTTCGCACTCTTTCCTTTTCCTAGCACCCTACTTTGAAAACCCAAAAAATTAGGACTTTAAGAATTGATATCTGACTGAAACCCTTCATTTACTACCCTACTCGATAATCTTTAAAGAGAAAAATTTAAAGGGTCACATCCTAATGTGGTGAGACCCGCCTTCGATTCTTTGAAAGGTTGTTTTTTTTTTCACCACGAAACTTTTAAGAAGCCATCACTTTTAATTTTTCTACAAAGCATGATGACTCGTAACTTTTGTAGCTTATGAGAAAATATTGCGACATTTTTTAACGTTTTGTACTAAAATACAAAACCCTACACGGAAAGAAAAGATTTTCTAAATGGATGGAAAATAGTTTCTTGCAGCAAGAAAATCATATTTAAAGAACAAATTTCTCATTTTATTCTCTTTTCTCTTAAATCAATTCATAATGGAACATATGTTGTTAAGTAATCTAGACTTAAGACAAGTGAATTCTCATTTTCTTATATTAAGCATTCACGATTTACTTCTAGAATTGGAAAATCGCACAGAAAATAAAGTCTACGATGCAAGAAAATACTTCTAGAAATAAACGATTTTTTCTAGGAAGGAAAAATATTTTTAAGAATTTATTTCTCATTTCTAGCAATGAGGAAAATTTTATCGAAATGAGAAATGTTTTCTAGAAATGTGACAAATTTTCTAGAAATTGTAATGAATCAGGCGATGCCGCTGAGTGACCACTACCAACACACCTTGCTGCTATGTGGCTCGTTTTTCATGTTGGGTGTGACGGTTGCACATCCCACGTCAATTTTGTCGTGGGATGTCAAAAGGAAAAGGGACAGCCACATGGCAGTAGAGTGTGTGTAGTGAGTCGCGCGGCTGCTATCTACTCGAAGGCAAACAATTGACAAAATCGACGAAAGTAATTTAAGCAGCATATTTAGCAAGCTCAGCATACCAAAAGTAGGAAGTGTGTGCGCGGATTCAAAGGTATGATGTTCAGTTCGATCCAAATTATAATCAAATCTGAATAAATGCATCCAACACAGTCGCCATCCCCGCAAGCTGCATACACTCCATCCCCATCACCTCCTAAGGCATCCGATCATAACTAAATGGACGAATATGGACCACTTTTCGCTGGATTGTTGCCCACTTTCGTCAGAGCTGCAGAGACACAAGCCATCAATAAGGTATTCCAGTTGTGTATTGGGCAATTAAGATCTCTTGCCCCCAAAGGAATGAACAATCTGCCACCGAACTGTTGATTTGGATATTTGTTCGGCTCGGATAATAAATTTCATCATATTTGCAATAGTGCTGGATGATTAAAATATTCTAGCTATATTGAAACAGTGTACTGTGAAAGGATATTTGTAAATTGCATGAAGTTTTCCGACGCGTAACACCTCATATAAACATAACCTCAAATTGACTTCTAAAGGTGTGAATAATCGGTAATTATTTACCTTATTGGACATTTACGACTATCGCCGTTCAATCGAAATATTTATATGTTTTTACTGTGACTGATCAGTTATCAAGGTGCAAAATAATTTGCAGCGCAAAGCGAAAGTAGACAATTTCAAATTGAATGTCAACTTGATTTCGCAAGAATTTGTTGTGTGCCCCACAGACAGACATTGTTTGAGTTGGTTTTGTGGAAATTGCGGACGTAAAGAATATTTGCGATATTGCCTTGAATTTTTCTGTTGAACTAGCAAGAGTGTTTTTAATTCGTCAAAATGAGTGCCCGTCATGGATGCACGAATAGGCATTTTTCCATATCGTCGTGATGGAGCGTAGGTACGACAAGATCTGTGAAAGCAAATTCGGTTCAATTATGTTGCATCAGTCGATCAATCGAGTTCCACAGAAACGGATTGACATGATAACTTCAGGACTGAATTACGAAGATAACGGAAGATTGAGTGAAGTCTAAAGAAACCAAAGAATATTAAAAGTGGAAGAATTGTGGGTGTTAAAGATGAGACAATAACAGGTCAACCATCTTGTGTCGGGAAAATTAAACGGTTGTGCTGCTTTGAGAAGGGGAGGGTCTACTTGTGGAGTTTTGAATTGGAGCTGGAATAAAGCATCGTTAATGTGTCAACTTTCGATCCGCTTCGGTGTGATTCGGCAGGAAAAACTAGCATTTATATGGAAAAGTGTATCTGGATACAACCACCGGTGGTTAATTTGACTGAAAATAATTCATCGCAATCATCGCCGCTGCGACTGCCGGAAAATATATAACAAGGCTACCGTCGATCAGACTTTCCTCGAAGATTGCTGTTCGGTTTATTTACTTTACAACAGTACACAAAGGGAATACATCGGCAATGATAAGAATTGTCTTTGAATGGATAATGGAGATTTTCGGCAGCAATATTATTAGGAAAAACTCATTTACATATTTTCACAACGAGTTTTTGTTGCTAGTATCTTAGTTACGTGAACCAAGTTGTTGTGGAATGTTCGCGGACTTGATTCGTTTTATATAAAACAGAATTTTAAAACGTGACTTATTAAATTGGGAACTATATGTGCTGAGTAAACTGAAATGGGACATCATGCGTCACACCATTGGATATTCTAGAACTACTTCTTTTACAACTGCGATGCACTTTCAATATACAGACTGTGAATAGAAAATTAAAAACCTACAAGTATCTGGAGGATTCAGAGCCGGTATGCATGTTCATTTGAAATAATATTTGATTACTTTCAATTTATACCCTTTATAGTATTCATTTTAGTTAATGTTTGACACTTAGTTAATTAAATCATAAATGAAATGGTGTGCAATTGCAAAAATATTAAATTCCCATCGGCAGCGCGTTAAAAAAATCATAAAATTAACTCTCTACAGATTTACATTGCATGTTAACGTTTTATATTTTAAATAATATGAGAGTTTCCATGTTTTAATATTGCACAAGTGTTAATTAAATGCTCTCCAATTCCGCAAACGGTTTCCCAAATAAGACAAGTTACACAATCAAGTACCTCAGTGGGTGTTGAAGCCTCTTAGTTGACTACATTGATAGGTTCACAAAACCCGTTAGAACACTCTCCTCAGATGTGTAAAAATCAGCAGCATTCAATTAATTATCCATCACACCTTTGACTTGAATCTCTGGGCAATTATTCACTCAGAATTTCCCAAATAGTTAAGCATTTTAAATGTCTATTGAAATCCGCATCAGCAGAGAGTCGCAGAGATTTTAACAAAGCCTCCAAGCGTACAGAGATTGAAAACGAAATCAAGAGTTAACTACAATTTCAACAACGTTTTCCAAATTTATTGAACTATGACGGCTTTTAAATAATTTTATATATTTTTAAGATCTTATATTCGATGCGATGTTAAAGACCACCTTCGAAATTCGATTGTTCGATCAATCTAAACAAAAAAATCAATGCTAACAAAATCTCAAATACGAGTAGATTGATCGATTTCAATACAGATCTGTCTATACCTTTTGACATCGGCCCTTCATCCAGGCCTCGAATCTGTTGCACGACCTCAAAATAGAGACTTGGCTTTTAGAAAACTTGAGTTGTCTTATACCTATTAATCAGTTCTGGTTAGTTCCTACTATGACGTCATGTAGGTTGGTTACTTCATTTTTGGGTCTGAGTAAACTGGCAGTGCTTTTGATCCCTCGCAAATAACGAATTTCTAAATTCAAACTCAAATGTTCTTAGTCAATTGTGCCTTCGAATAAGATGAAAGGCGGCCTAAAAAAACAAAATAAGCTGTTAACCTATCGATCCACAAAAAAACCTATTGAATTGCAATTAAATGGGTGCTGTGAAACAAATATTCAAGCGTATAAACCATTTCAAAATTTTTTAAGAAACGAAAAACCACCAAAATATTTATACGTTCTGTTATATACGAGTATAGAAGACATAAATCCAGTCCAAAGACAAAAATTCTTGTATAAGTAACAATCATTAAGAAAGAAGAGATTAAGATAAATGACTAGTTGCTAGGTTTATATCTATACCATTCCTGTGGGACTAATCAATGATGGTTAAAACCGTTTAAGATTTTGCAGAATTAAAACCTTTTTTTTTAAGAGAAATGTAAGAACTGTCGTATTTTTGTTCTTTTTCACGAATATGCCTTGCTGCCATGTAGGATATAGTTTATTTAACATTTAATTAATTACTATATGATATGAAAAGATTTTTATAAGCAAAATGTTTTAAGATTAAATTTTAGTTTTGGAAATTTACGAAATAATATGGATTGCTAAATATTAACAACGGCTTTCCTTTCCAGTGGTCCCTTTTTTTCAGCGGGAAGTAGAGTGTATGGTAAGTATGCCGTCCCGGGGGTAGCGTTTGAGAAAATCCGCTGCGGTCGGTTTCACGTCGCGCGCAGTACGCGGTACCTTTGTTAATTTTGCCTTTTTATTAGCGCAGCTTTCGTCGGGTTTGAGTTAGCGTAGTATATTTTTCGGTACCGCGTCGGGAATTCGGAAACGCGAAGTAAGGATTAGATTTTTATTCTTTGCCTGGTTAAATGAAGAAATACGTAGTAACGTAAAGTAGGTTTCTTCTCCGTATGATTGTGTTTTGTGACGCGTTTGGAAACGGGCGTTTATTGGTGGCTGAAAATTGTAGATGAGCGTAATCCATTTGGAGACCCGCGACCGAAATCCTCTCCGATCTAGCTGGCCGACAAGCAGCCACCGCGAAAATGGATTACGGTGCACGGATTGGTTGACCGGTTGGTACCATCCGTCGGCACTACTCAGACTTAACGTCTAGAACCGATGAGAGGTCGGTTCCTCGTTCGGACTTAGACTTAAAATCATTACAAAGTCAGAAATATTTTCTAGAAATGAGAAATATTTTCTTTCTTTTTCATTCAGTTGGCTTTGTTGAGTGCTCGACCGCATTTGTACTTAATGCGCAGCCCCCAGTAAAGCTGTGAATTTGGGTAAACTTTACAACCGTCCATCTCAGAAACCTTACAAATAATTAGAATGATCCTTTCAGTCATGTACGCGATTAAGACGAAAAAAGAAATACAAGACTTGTGCCGGAAGCCTGGGCCGCCGACGTCGGGAAATAAACCCAAATTAATCAAAAGGTTAGTGCAATCAGATTTCCCCGAAACAAGCAACACTCCAAGGCAGATGACCGAAGTTCGAATTGGGCGAGATTTAAGTGGCAACGCGAGTGGTAATGACGACAAAATCACCCTAATGAAGGAGACGGGCGCACTCCGAGAAGCCGAGGAGGTGATGTATGAGCCTGAGGTGGCACGGTGATTAAATCTTCAACAGCGTGAATGCTCTTTGCTGGAAAGGGAGCAGGCATTCGTATAAGCAACATATCGACGAACGAAAACATTTTCCTGCAGAGATCTTGCCAAGTTTCGACCCGAACAAGCGAGACTGGATGGCAGAACAGTTTATTAAGCGCATATACGAGTTGAAGGAGGTATACGCTTGGGACGATGAATTGGTATTATTTGCAGCACAATTAAAACTGCGTGGATATGCAAAATATGAAATGACGAACAAATGCAAGTATTTAAAAGTTTTTCAGAGTTTGCGAAGAAACTAGTGATCGACTTTCCTACTCAAACTGACGAAGCCGATGTGTATTTAAAGTTGATGATAACGATTCACGTGAATCCGGAAAGTTTGGACGAATACTTTTATAAAATGACAGCAACTGGGCGACGGAGAGAAGTGTCAGACGCAGGAATCATAAAGTATATCTGACGAGGCCTCAGTCATTCAGCAATGCAAAATGCTCTTGCGGGAAGTGAATTCGAAGAAATACAAGAGTTTAACATGGCGATTAGCCGCTTCGAGGAGAGTGTTGTGCCGGCTATAGGTCCACATCAGATGCGTGCATCACGTAGTGCATTTGTGCTGCTGTGCAACCAGTCGGTACGAGTGTTGAGTACTAGGCCAGTCAAAATGCGCGAAACCAGTCCGACATGTTTCAATTGCCGTCAGCGAGGTCATTTGGCAGTGCAATGTCCGCATCCACAACGACGCCCGCGTTGCGATCATTGCCGTCGTACGGGACATAGAACGAACGAATGCCTCGACAGAGCTCAACAATCGAGAGGATCTACACCACAGCAGTCAGATGTCGTATTGCAAATACAGGGGGAGGAAAATTTATCAATTGTTTCCGGACCACTATTGCCGCCGAAAAAAATAACTGTCAAGGGAAAAAGTATACTCGCAATAGTAGACTCAGGAAGCTCACGTTCTTTATTAGCGCGATCCATTACTGATGCCATTGGGCCAGTCAAACCGACTGAAATCGAATTTTCTGGTTTCGGTGGAGGGAAATATCGCACTACGGGAAAAATCAAAGCGGAGATGCAGTTTGAGAATAGGGATTTTCTTCACACATTCTATGTCGTGGAATATGGAATGTTGCCTTGTGCTGCTCTAGTGGGAGCCGATTTTCTAAAAAGCCAATGTCTAAACCTAATCATTGGAGATGGAGTTTGTAAAATCCAAGACAAAAAAAACTTGAACGAGGACGAGTATCGCAAGTTAAATGAACTATTATGCGAATTCAAAGATTGTTTCGCCGAGAATATATCGGAGATCGGGAAATGTAAGCTGGTATAGCTGAAAATCAGGTTAATATCAGACAAACCCATTTACCACAGACCTCATCGCATTACTTTTGCGAAAAGACCTGAGGTGACAGAAATTATAGACGAATTATTGGAAACAAACATTATTCAGCCGAGTGAATCGTCGTATGCTTCTCCGGTGGTACTTATAAAAAAAATCATATTCAAAAGATAGACTATGTGTGGACTACCGAGAACTAAATAACATTACGGTGAAAAGTCCCTTCTTGATGGCTGTAGTGGATGAGCTGCTAGCACAACTTGCAGATGCTGCGTTGTTCACAACTCTGGACCAGCTATCCGAATACTACCAAATCGAAGTCGAGCCAGAGTCACAAAAATATACTGCCTTTACTAGGCACGATGGGCATTTTGCATTTCTAAGAATGCCATTCGGAGTTGTAAACGGACCAGCTATGTTCCAGGAAGTAATGAAAAAAATTAAGCATATGTTGCCCCCTGGGATACTCATTACATTTTTCGACAACTTAATGATCAAAAGCAAAAATTTTGCCAAAGGCATTGAAAAACTGCGGAAGGTACTCGAAGTGATTCAAGCAGTCGGAACTACTCTCCGCCGCTCAAAATGTCGATTTTTGGAAAGTGAGATTAACTTTTTGGGCCACCAAGTGAACGCCAGCAGTATAGGACCTGGAGAGATAAAAGTAGCAGCGATAAAAGATTTGCCAACACCCGAAAATGTTGACGAAGTTCGAAGCTTTTTAAGGGTTCACCGGATTTTTTCGGAAGTATCACCCACCTACTGAAGAAAAATGCAACTTTCCTATGGGATGCTTATCAAGAAGCCGTATTTAGCCGTCTGAAGGAGATGTTATCCAACGAGCCTATTCTGTGCTCATACGGTCAGACGAACCGCCATGAGATCCATACAAATGCGAGTTCTGAAGGGCTGGCCGGGGTGTTATTCCAGGAGAATCTTCGGGTGAGATTAAACCGGTTTGCTACGATAGCCGTTGTTGTAGAGAGGTAGAGAAAAGTTATCATTCGTATGAGCTGGTAGTACTTGTTATCGTGGAATTGTTGGAAAGGTTCAAAATCTATGTGTTAGGGAAACCTTTCACGATTGTAACAGATTGCTCTGCAGCTACCACGTGCGACTAAAGAAGCCCCTACCTCCAAGTATAGCATGATGGTGGCTGAAGATGTCCGAGTATGATTTTAAAATAATTCACTGGGACAGCTGCAGGATGCAACATGTGGATGCCTTAAGTCGTGCACCTACCGAAAATACCACTGAAGTTGTTGAGAGGATTTTAATAGTCAACATTACCCACGAAGACTGGCTGGTTACAATGCAACAACAGGACAAGGCACTACGAAATATCACGTGGATAATTTGAGGCGAACAGTGGTCCGACCAGCTGGGGCAGTTACGGGAGGATTACTTACTAGAAACCAACCGACTATATCGTAAAGTGCGGGAACAGCTTCGATGGGTGTTGCAAAAAGCTGTACGCTGGAGAGTTGTGAAGAAAGCTCACGATGCCCGAGGGCACTTTGGGGTGGGCAAAACGTTAGAACAGATACGGCTCTATTATTGGTTCAAGCGAGTGCGACATTGCGTTAAGGGATATATCACTGCCTGTATCGAATGCAGTTATTTAAAAAGGGCTGCTGGGAAGTCAGTTGGGAACTGTATGTTGGTCCGGTTGTCCCTATCCCATTCAAAACGATACACGTAGACCACTTGGGACCTTTTCCTAAAAATACCGCTAGAAACCAATACGCGCTAGGAATAACTGACTCATTTTCGAAATATATTATGGTAAAAACTGTAAAGTCAGCGAGTAGGCTTCCAATAATTCATGCGTTAAATGATTTAACTACCTTTTTTGGGCTTCTGTGACGAACCATATCAGACCAAGGCGCAGCCTTCACTTCTAAAAGTTTGAAAGTTATTGTGCTGAGAACGATATCAGTCATATTTTAAATGCGGTTGGGACCCCCAGGGCAAATGGCCAAATCAAGAGAGCTCATCAATCTTTTCTTCTATATTTGCGAACTTCAACAGATAACGAACGCAAATGGGACCGAAATATTAAAAAGCTTCAGTTCGTTTTAAATTCCGAAGCAAACTCGACTACCGGTCATACGCCGAATGCGATTGTATTCCGATACCAGCTACGTGACATTCTTGCAAATAAGCTGCTCGAAGCGCTACACGACTTAGAGGGACTAAATCCACGGAAATTTGCTATGACAAAATCGCGAATAGAATTAACATCGAAAAGCAAAAATGGAATTAGTATCGAAAAGCAAAAATGGACAAACAACACGGATAACCAAAACGGTTTGCGGTTAACGATCTGGTTGTGATCAATAGCGTGCCTTCTGCGACCGGAGAATCTCAAAAATTACAGCCACGCTACAGGGGAACGTATGCAAGTAATCGGGTATGCGATTGCGACCGATACCTTATTGGAGATTTAGAAGATTGCCAACGAAACCCACGACCGTTTCAATCTGTATTCCAGCGGTTGAAACCCTGGTGTTCGTTGGGATCAGAAGGGAACAACGATGACGAATCAGAAGTCAGCTCCGATCCCGCCTTGGTTGAAGATGTGTCTTGGGACGAGTCACTCCAGGATGGCCGAGTTGCCAACACTGGACGGATGCCAGTCGTGAAGTGCAGTCAGTCGAGCACGCCAGCGAAGCCAAGTAGACGTGTGTTGCTTACGGAGAGAAATTAATTAAATAAAAACCTAAATTGATTAAACTCGATTGGTTTTATTCATTACCCATTCTGACAGGAGTAAGAAAACAGATTTTTTTTATACAAAACAAAAAAAAGTCACAGAATTAAAGTAAGTTAAAATAATAATGTAAAACTTGAACTTTCTTTCACTTTCCTGCGAGAAATTTTAAAATATTTGATTGAGATTCAGTTGAATTAATCTGGAAGAATCTTATAGCATATTGTCATTGCTGGGTCATGTATATGTTTTTAAGTCCTGGAATGACAGCAACTCTTTAAGTAACTTTGCTAGGGAAAAGTTTATTGATGATATCGTAAAGACTTACAGTCGAATAACACCTTTATGGAAGATGTGGATTATTTGAAAGAAGTCGGTCAATGGTAAAGAAATTCCCAGGCGAGAGGAAGGTGCATGATACATTTGCTGTTATATTTGGTGATTGAACAAAAGGAACACTTTTTGAGGATTTATATTTTTGCTTTTCTGATGAGATGCGACAAATATAAAAATAAAGTGAGCAATATGCCAAAAGCAGGCCTGTTTTCTCTTGAAAGGGCTAGAAAAAAAGAACGAAAAGAATTATTGGGTAACGAAATACATCAAAATCTATCCGATGAGTCTTTTTTGAATGACAGGGAATGACTTTGTATTTGTGAAAAGCTACGGGAAACGGTGAAAATTAAATGGCATGCCACTTCAAAAGCTAGAATCAAATCGATCAAGGTGCCTGATATATAATTTCACGATATTGTTCAAAAATGGCCAGCACATGCATAACGAAATGGAGATAGACTGATAATTTTATGCCAATCGTTTTTCATTAAAAAAATTCATTGCTTGAAATTTATAGATTCACATTGATTTTGAGGCTAATTTCATAAATGATAATAGTCTCCTTAAAGAGTGGGAGCCATTTAGTTAGAAAATTGTTCCATATATAGGTAGGAAAGCGACTGAAAAAACTAAGTTAAGGACCAAAATTGTTAAAAGAAACAGGTAATTTAACAATTTATTTTTCTAAAATGACTCTAATTGAATCCTTTTTCATATGCATATCTACAGATGAAAACAAAATCAATAAGCGTGATTTAACTATTTTAAATACTTTTAACTATTTTCTTGTACCTATTGGACAAACAAAAGGCAAGGATCGTTAAGTTTGGAAGTACAGCATTGCGGGCAGCAAAGAAGCCTTTATTTTAAAGACTTCCGCTCCATTAGACTCAGGAAAGGCTCTTAAATTATGCCAAGAAAAATATGTTCAATACCCACAATTAACAGGTTCCCTGTCCAATGTATCACACATGACGCATTTTTTGTACCAAGTATACCAATTTGGTGTATCATATGTGAGCAAATATTTGATTTTAAACGCTTGTTTTCAATGGACGCAGCAGTACAAATTTAATTTGTACTTTAGAGACGCACAGAGCAGATCGTCTACTCTGGAAAAAAAAATAAAAAATCATACTGATTTGTGTCTGAGTTTTTTTTCAGATGCATTGATATTTTCTTACTAAAGTTTTTAAGCCAAACAAAAATATAGCATTTATTCATTTATTTAGCATACTAGATAAAAAATCAAACAAAAAATAAAACAAAAATCAAACAAATTTTTTTCTACAGCTTATTGTGAACCTCATGGTAACATTGCTAACAATAGCCTTTGCCACATTCCAGGCATTCTGTTTGGCTTTTAAAGGATTTCCTTCCTGTTTTTTCTTGGCGTAGCAGTGAACATAATGATGTCAACGAGAATGAATCGATGCACTTACGGCTGCGATATTGCCTTGGATCCGAGCCGTACGACGTCTTTTTGGCACTGAAACGTCTAATAGTGAAAATTTGAACTCGAACTTATTACTGTGGCATGCGCAACCTGTTGGGTGGGACGATTATTTCGGCCGGAAATTAGAGTAAGCGCTCTTAAAGTTGCGACCACCGATTCAGAATGTTGGTATTGATTTTAAAAACTCTCCAAACGTTGCTTGCTCATGAGGTTTACCGTGATAAAAATACTGACTTTAACTAACGTTTTGACATTGACAGTTTATTGAAAATGTTTAAGGGTGCGTTCATGTAAAGATACCAAATTGTTATGTCCCTGATAGAACACCCTATATATTGGACACACTAAATGTACAGTAGAATTCCGTTTCAAGGAACACGAAAGATACACACGCATCGGATTTGAACAACTCAGGAAGAGACTACACGGGACCGTTAGTTATAATTTTCAATTATTAAAAAGTGTGACGCATACGAATTTCTATTCATACAGGGTCTGTATAATAAGTAAGTATAATAAGTAATAAGTTGTAGTACTTTAGTAAAAATTTTATAGGATGTACAAAGTAGTTACATGCCTCTGTAATTTTCGCACATCCATTTGTCACCTTTTTTTGCAGAAAGGGGTGATAATTGATAGCCATACTACCATATTTTATCAATTTCACTGGAATCTTATCAATACCTGACACTTTGCTGGTTTCTGGGCTTTTGATGGCAGAGTTGATTTCTCTAAGAAGGAGGAACTAATGTGGACTCGTCGTAAATTTTGTTAGATTCTGATGTTTTTGAGCCATGAATACAATTAAGGATTTCTCTGGAAAACATGCCTATCTTTCCTTAACACTTAAGGAGTCGCGCCCCAATTTAAAGCACAAGTACTTGCTACAAGGTCCACTGGACCCAGTATAACATCAAAGTTGATTCCTACATTATTTCATAAATGCAAATTTTTTTCTTTCTAATAAATGTTGTAAGCGTATATACAATAAAAAACTTGAATGCAATACTCATACTCATTGTTTTTCCTTAAAGAAAAGAACCGTTACAAAAATATACTAATTTCTTCGTGGTTTTATGACAAGGTTCAGAATACTCTTTATATTTTCTGTAAATACTTATTTCAAACAAAATCAAATTAAGTATTTTTCAAGCAAGTATACAATAAAGTATACTTAATTATACAACGTAAAAATTATATGTACATATAAGAGACAATTTAGTAAATATCGATAATAGCCCAATAAGTTCAAATTTATTTAAATTGGCTAGATAATATATATTAACGGTTAACTTTATTAGCCTTTGATGCAAAGGCTAATAAAGTTCACCACTCATAATCTTGTATGCTGAATTAACATAACAGAACTTGTACTAACCGAGCAGTCACACATACAAACTGCTCGAAAACCTTCCTATCCCCTACTCAAAAATTTATGTGGCAAATTTGAATTAAAAAAAACATGTAATTATTTCTACTCATAATTGTAATCGGAAAAATAATTTTTCGTCTTATTATTATTATTATTATTATTATTAAATGTAATTTTATATCAATTTTCCTTTGTATTAAGTTTAAATGTTTCCCTTGAATTATATTCGTACGAGATTTACTTTTTATTCCTATTTCCGATTTCCTTCATTTTTCTTTACTTCGGTCAAATTTAGTTTCTTTTAGAACAATTCAGATCTGCCACGTAAAATTTACAGTGTAGGAACGTTGATCTGGTACGCTTTACCAATGTAATAGATTGGCGAATGGAATAGAATGGAATTGAGCGGATGGATTGACGTCTAAGCCAATTTGATGTATCCGGAGCAATTCAATTGCGAGTGCCCGCAAGATAATCGAATAGTCGGTGGTAGTGTTGGACGTTGTGGCCTTCTTTAGTGGGGAAGAGGAAAAAGCGCTTCCAAGGAAGAAATCCGTACAAAGTTAAGATCGAAGTCAGGTGAGTTAGGGCGAAGAAAAGCCTTCATCTTAGTCGAGAGAAAAATAACTGTATACGTGGTTCTTTGTTCGCAGTGGTGGAGTGTTGTATCGATTGGCCTCGAATTGATTTGTCGAAGTTTGGAACGAGATTGGACGAACCATTTGCTACCGATCAAGGAGTTCTGCAGCAGCCGCAATAGTGGGTATAACCAAAAAGGACAGTCCAGTTGAAGATGGCCTAGACCCAGAGACGTCGATATATCAGCGATTGCGGCAGCGTTCTCGACAGGCACAGGTTCTACCAAGGCAACGGCTATCTCTGCTACTGGCAAACTCTCGTCCACGTGATTGCGACTGCCGAAAATATCATCAGTGCCAATCCCACATCAAAGTCCTGAACAGAACAGATTATTGGAAGGTATTTAACTGAAGAAATATAAATTCGCGGGATTCTATTTCTAAGTGAAATTCAAATGTACTGTTCGGTTTTCCGAACCTTTGCGAGGAGCCCTGTACTGAACTCTGGCACAATCAAGCATCGCGTGGGCTGTAACGTCTCCCCTAGCGAATAAATCGGCCTTTTTCATTTTACGTTGACTTTCGTCATACGTAACTTAGTGTTCAATGAATACTCTAGACGAGTTTACCGACTCTCTTCGGATCCGTTTATCTATAAAACAGGGCTCCAACCGCACCTTCACGCAAACAGCTTCCCACATCGAAAACACTGCGTTGATCTCTGAATTAGTTATTCGGTGTTGAATAAACCTATAGCCCATTGTAAACAATTGGGTTTCTCGAAATGAAGTCAAAGAGACGCTGAGATAATTTCCAAGAAAACTAATAGCTACGTCTATTTGTCCGTCAAATTCAAATTTTAATCCAGGGCGGTTGTTTTGGCCTGTGCTAATAAGAGATATAGTTGCATTATGCACAAGTTATCGAATTGACGGGAAAAACTTTGGTGCTTTTGCGGAATACGGCACTATCATAACACTAATTGGTACTCATTAAACTGGTCTAATTTGAATTGAGTGACAAATGCAACTCAAAGCGATTGGTTCCAAAATTGTTCAGAACGGCGTTCAACGCACAACAAACAACAAATTTATTGTAAACTTTTGTTATCTGCATGTTTCTCAATCTCAATATTTCCCTTTTCGATTATCCAGTTCAATTTTGGTTTCATACTTTTGCATTTGAACAGGGAAATTTGATAATCTTCTCAACTTGAAAAGTAAATTTGTTTGCAACTTGAATTACATCTATTTGATAAATGTTTTTCCCTGATTGAATTCGAAATTTTGCAGTATGTTGACGCGCCTCACATGGAAAGTGCAAAATTATATATAGTGAATTTTCAACTCTATTTACCGTTTCAATTTTCCCTTGATATCTACAAAGTCTAATCGTAAAAATTTTTGGTTCCAAAGCATATAAATGATTTAATATCTAATTTGAATGTATTCGCGAGAGATAGTGGTTAAGTTTCCTTAGTTTATTTTGATGGTATTTTTCTTGTAACCGATTTCGAACATTTGTTTGATTTTTAATTTTGTTATTTTTTTGATTTCAAGCTAGTTTTTATTTTTATTCATGCAATCGGTAGTAATTTTGGATAAAAGAACTTAAATAGTACATAAATAATTGGGATCATCATAGAGAACGAGAAATGTGAGGTGCGTGATACATTTGAATTGTGTATTCCGTTTTTAAAAGATTAGATAAAATTAATCATAATAAATATATGTGAAAATACATTGTGAAACATGGGAGACTTATTATTGTGATTTAAACATGAAATTAATTTTAAAAAATGGTATATTGTCCGTGCATACTTGCCCTATTTTAAAGAAAAATTTACGTTTTAAAGGAAATACTTATAGCTTTTTTTTTAAATGGAAGATACTTTGGATAGCCAAGGCTTTGCCTTTTTTTATTAAAATGGTAATTGTTCGGGCATTTTTGCCTATTTAACGTCGTGTACATTTGCTTATGTTCGCAAGCTTACGCGAATTAACGTTCCTAGTTTTGTTTGATCTCGATATAAAATATTTTGGGCGTTCTTTATAGATTGAATTAATAGTACTCTTCGTTTTCCTATGGAAATAATTTTAAATTATCATGAGTTTGAAAGCAACTAATCAATGGCCAAGTTTGCAATTCGTCGGACAAGATTCTTTTTTTGTTTTGAGAAATTTGAGATCAACTTTTGATTGAAAACCCCTTACAAATAATTGTTTTACATCGGTACCAAAAAGTAGTACAAAAAAATAATGAAGTTTAATCGTATGCTGTCGGTTCAGCATAAATAAATTATACAGGAAAGGAAAACGATAAACCCAATACCTGAGTCGGGTCATTACCATGAGAGTAGCATCGGCGCTACAAACCAATCAAATAAATACAGTTTATATCCTATTTAACATTAGATAAAGTTTATTTGAAGCGAACGAATTAAGAGAAAAATATTTTAATTAATTTCAAAATACATAAAGATAATTACAGTGGAAAGATTAGAGTATTACTTATTTATCACTAATTTATATAAAAAGGAAATTTTTACCTTAGTTATTGGAAATACAATGGATTGCTAAACAACGAAAACTCGGTCTTTCCATTTCGTGCGACCAGACCGGGTATAGGACCCGCATCGATGGCAGGCTTTTTCTCTGATATGGGCTAGCCATCGGGCGCACTCCACGGTTTTGTTGCTTGCCAGGGCTCTTCCAGGGTAGAGTGGCCTTCCGCTCGCGTGCCCTTTTATGATATAGGGTTATGTGATTTCATTGCATAACTCTATAGCATAAATTGTGTAATGTTTTTCAACCTTTTTAGGTTCGAACGCGGAACCGACCTCTCATCGGTTCTAGACGTTAAGTCTGAGTAGTGCCAACGGATGGTACCAACAGGTCAACCAATCCGTGCACCGTAACCCATTCACGCGGTGGCTGCTTGTCGGCCAGCTAGTTCGGAGAGGATTTCGGTCGCGGGTCTCCGAATGGGTTACGCTCAATTACAATATTTCAGCCACCTGAACATGCCCGTTTTCCAAAACGCGTTATCAAAACAAACCATACGGAGAAGAAACCTACTTTACGTTACTCCGTATTTCTTCTTATAACCAGTCAAGAATTCAAAATCTAATTTTTATCTCGCGTTCCCGAAGTTCCGACGCGGTACCGAAAAATATGCTACTCGAAATTAACCCGACGAAAACTACTCTAATAAAATGTCAAAACTATAAAGGTACCGCGTACCGCGCGCGACGCGAAACCGACCTCAGCGGATTTGGCGAAACCCTACCCTCGCGACGACATACCTACCCTGCACTCTCTCTTCCCACTGAAAAAGAAGAACCGCTGAAAAGGAAAGTCTTTAGTTATTTATTCGCAATTCATTTTATTTCAGTTAATCTGACCTAAACATCAAACTTGTTTCAATCATTTCGAAAATTAAACCAAAAAAAAAATTATGAAACATTAAATTTGATTGAATATTTCGAATATTATTGTTAAATTTCCTATGAATGTCTTATATGTATTTGAATGTTTCAATACACACTACTTATTCGAAAATTGCAAAAATCGTTTACACGTCTATGTACGAAATGATTTCTTTGTATATTATAGTAAATGCAATTGTTTTATTATATGGTGTATATCTACCCTCTATTTAATATGAATTGGAATTATTTTATTTGCTTTTCTCATATTTTACGATGACTGAATTCCAGCGTGCTATTATTTTACTATTGCATTTTATTTGAGTTCTACTGAAAAGTTGATTGTTATGCAAATTATGTTTGATGGAATAGCAACTTTGTAAAAGTACGGAATCATTTGAATATTATGCAAATTAGTAGTCCATATAAATTTTGAAAATATTAATTACTAAAGGGGAAACTGTGCACAGGACCTTTAGAGTTCAATTTATTTTTAATTTTATTTAAATTGTGCTACTGAACACTTATCACCATTTAAATCGCTTAATCGAAATGACTTCTATTTATCTTAATCTAAATTCAATAATCGTAATGGATGTCGACTTAATTCAAGATAAATAAATTTATTTATATGTTTGCAGATGGCTTGCAGTGGTTAAATATAAATTAAAACAATTTACTTTTAAACCCATTGGGTCTTTTATCTGAAAGAAACCTATTCGATATTCTAAATTTATACTTTGGATAAATATACTAATAGATTCTCACATTAATATTTGCACATTAAGATAGCATAGTTGCAATGATCCTTTTAATAGGACGAATATGTATATATTTTTATTTTTTTTATTTTGCAAATTCGGCTTTTCTATATTTACTTCATCTAATTACTCATATGCGTTTCTTTCACTTAATAAATTTTAATTTATTCACATATATGGATGGTATTTGCATTATTAAACTCTAATCAATTTGGAATACATATCACTTTAAATCTTACGCTTCTTTTCTTTATGAAACAAATCAAAATCTTGTTGCACAATGCATAAAGTTCACTTCGATAAATTGCATCCTTAAGATTGATACCAAGATTGAATGTTTCGCTAGAAATGTTTCCAAACAATTCTATACAACAAGTAGTTGATGCACTAGGATACTCACTAAAGTGCTATTGCAGTAGAACTACTACATATTTCATCAGATATCGTATCGTTCCCCAGAACTAATCGTTCAAATCGATGCCAAGCATTACATTAGCTCCTTACGATGTTTTATGAATAGCTCGATGAAAGCTTAAATTACTTTTCCCCCTTATAAGAATTTTTTAATTATGGAAATAATATTGCAAATTGCTCATACGATTATAAAATAAAATATATGTATCTTACGTTCGTACAGAATGCGCAACTCAAACACGGTTAACTTATAGGTAAATTGTTAAATCTGGCACCAATTGATTCGACGAGAAGAATTATCAACGTATTTAAATTGTCAATTGAAGTAGTTCTTAATCTTACAAGAATCATTAAAATCGCCAAGTTAATAACATCATTTTGAAGCAGCCTCTCAAATTGAAAATCTATTGTCAGCAAATATAAATTCTGCATTGGGCGACAGCCGTGTTTTGTAACCGATTTTCGAATGGGAAGGGCTCATCGTATTTATTCAGGGCAGCGAGATTTTGCAATAAAAATCTGAGCATACAGTGAAAGAATAGTTTTCTATTCTCTTCGAGTGGGTCGCCCGCCAGATGAATGAGTCAATTATAGAAAAATGTGAAGATATAAAAATATATAAGGTTTCATACAAGAAATTAAGCCGTTCATATTTCCTACCAATTAGAGGTTAAATGCCAGTGGATAAAATTCGTGAATAGTCTATGATTTATGACATCATCGGTATAATACACTGGATATAACATTTTACTTGTATAACAAACTCACGAATGAGACGAATCTCCGGTTGAATTTTAAGTTGAATGCGCCAGCGTTCTTCCAACAATTGGATACCGTAACAGTGTTGAAGGAATGAAAGATTTACAAAAGACATATTTTAAGCAAGTATACGAGTACATTAAAAAGTAGAAATCGCCAAGGTTTATAAACTGTGCGGCATTTTAAAATCCGATGAAAACTTAATATGATTCCCTGATCATAACTAATAATACCTAGTCAAACGTTAATAATAAATGCATGAACATTTACTACTGTTTCATTATATAAATAAATTTTCTTACTTTCTTTTTTTTTTTGACAAGTAACATTTACACTCGTTTCTACGAACAGCGGTACCTTGCTTTCCATCAAACAGAACGTTCTCTACATTCTTGAACCCTATATTAAGGAGTTGGCGAAACAGTAATGCAGTTGTAAAGCATTTCACATCTTAATTCGCAACGCGCTCTCCAGCTTAATATACATATATGTATACATCCTTCAATCAGGCCCATATGAGAACAAGCTTATGCGGAGCAACAGTAAAAAAGATCCTCGGAGCGATCAAACGCAACGCCACGTTTCACCACGAAGCACACTCAGCGCTTTCCGGCGCAGGGTTTTATTTATCGACATTTATTAGCACCCTCGCGATGTCCAGAATGTCCATTTCCTTTCGTTTTTAGGTCGTCCAATTTGCATTTCAATCTCGAAATTATCGAACACCGCTCCAACTTCTTAGGCACAAGACCAGATGATGGCAAACACAAATCAGAACGATAAAAAAATTTCTCATTCAAATTTTATCGTCGCCGTGACTTTCTTATGGAGCTCGCGGCGATAGCGAAGATCGAGAAAACTTTGCCAACTTTCCGGGATTTGCAATTTTCTCCAAACGATCTATTATTCACAAAAACACCTCGGAATTTTAATTCCTTTTTAAAACCGTCAATCGTACAAAAATATAATTTCTCCTTGGCAACTAAAAATCTCTCTTATTTCCCGCCGTTTCTTTTTCCTCGTGGCCCGGACTGTCACTCCGACAACCACCGACAAAACAGATGTGCGGAATGGAACGCCACATGGCGGCAATGTGCATTTCCATTTGTCGCCAGTGGCATAGTGTTTCGATGGCCACGGTGGAGGGGGCATTCCCAGATGAATATGCCTCGAAATGTGTCGGGGTTTGGATTAATATTATGTTTCAAATATTTAAATCCACAGATCTAAATATTTGGAGAGAAAAAAAAAATATTTTCTGCGCAACGATATCCGCACGAAAGATGAAGTCCGCTTGCATTTCGAAGTCATACCCATCTGGCCGGGTGCAAGGGTTCGGGATCGGAATCACTTCGATTCCCGGGCGTAGGCGTCACATTACAATTGGTTACATTTGTGCTTTTAATTTGAGGGAAAGAGTCATACGAAATGCTTTTGTATGAGTTTTTCTCTCAAATGGGAAACACATAGCCACGTCTACGTTTGGATCTTGATCTGGTTGGGAGGGTGTGGATACGCCGCTCTTATTTGTGGGTCATAAGAATTGTCGGTAATGACGAAGTCTCCGCCAGTCCGTCCGTTTTTGCTCGGCCCAACTTGTTCTCTGAACAATCAATTTCAACCGTTATGGGTTACCTCGGCCTCGACCCAGTCGATCGGCATGTTTGACACTTATTAATCCGTGAATGCGAAATATTTGTGTAGTGGGTCCTTGTGCTAGGGGGAAAGCACCCGTCCCACGACACCGCAACGCTAGCCTGCCAGCGCATTAACGCCTCTCCACACAAGGCCAATCTCGGTGAATCTTAACATCCTCTTCCACCAAGGCAGCAGGCCATTGCTGCAGTCCTTTACGGACATTATATACTTATAGTTCACTACAAACTAACATTTAATACTGACGAGAGTCCTGCAGTTTATATTTCATTTAATCCGACTAGATGATATATGTTAGAATTAACTGTTTTTAGCTAATATTTCTGCTTATGTTCAATTGTTTCATTAGTAGTTTCGCATCTAGGCCTAAAGATGGTCGGCGACAACAACTGAAATGCATACGTACTGTTTAATATAAAACATATTTATTTTTAATTAATGTAAACTCAATTATTTGCGGTCCATAAAGGTGAAAAACGTTATTAATTTAAACCGAAGAAAGCTGTTTTATTTCAATTCGTTTGATTGGCTGAGTATACTAAAAATTGTTTTAAGCTAGATCAAAATGGCGCCTGTTTTGTGTTTATGAAAGAAACTTTCGATCTTTTGTACATGCTTGAAATTTGTTTTGAACTCTTTGGTGGTTCTAAAGCCCTCCTGTTTGGAGCAGTCTCCTGCCTACTCAACACGTTTCTGTTTGTTACAAGATTAATTTCAGCGCGGATTTCTAAACATCCGGGTCAAAATAAATCATCCTCATGTTTTATCTCAAAACTTATCAATTACTCCACAATAACAAATTATATGCACCTTTCTTCAATGCAGTTAAATCCCAACTTTCTGCCTCATCACGCGGGCAATATGACTTAAATGACTTACTCGTAAGTATCAAATTTTCTCGCTATTCATCCGCTTATCCGTTTTCATTTACTGAGACTAGAAGATAAATTGCTCATGACCAGCAAATGTGCAATTTCATTCGGCAGTTCTGCATGCACTTATTTTACAACCAACGAAAAAGTGAAAGCCGACGAAATGGAAAATTTCTCAATTAAATAACGTAAGTACGAATAAACTCGAACATTAGATCAAGGCAATGTAATCAGGAAAATTATCTCATTGAAAACTGCTAACCCCACGGATGAACGCCCGATTGAGGTTTAAAGCGATCTTGCGAATTGGCGTGTCCGCAGTGAAAACCAATCTACTTTTGACTCATGGATATACCGAATCACGGATTTGATTCGATCTACTCGGAATGGACTACCTCAAAGAGCCGAAAGATTAATTCTTAAGCGTGTGTGTTTTTCTTTAATAATCGCATTAGTTGAGTGCTTAGACCCAGCTTTGATGTAATACTTGGGCATGTGAGGTAAAATTACTTCAGGAAGATTTGCGAAATTGCAAGTTTGATGAAAAAGAAAACCATTGATAATAACTTTTGTACATAATGGCTGGATATTGCAAGCAATTATTTTGTGATTTAATCAATTACGATACACGTCGTAAGCTTTTGATTGATTATCATAGAATAATGGATGCGGTATCTTTTGAACTTCTTTCTCTCCTTTTTCCATTTCCAAGTGAACGTGGCGATGCTAAAAGAAGTTTGATTTTATTTTATCAATCAGAATTTTAATGATTTGATATTCTTGAATGACATATTGTCACTTCGAGTTTGAATACATGCAGTGCAATCTCAATGCCAGGTTTACGGATGCTCTTAAGGGAAGAACTACCTTTAGAAATTTCAAAAAATCGATTTTCTTTTATTTTTCATATTTTGAAAGTATGATATCTTAAGAACATACTGAACAAAAGGCGAAATATTGAATATTCTGGAAATTATCGCATATAGTTTAGAGCGCGGCGACAGCATCATGCGGTCAGGTAGTGTGTCGGGCCCCCAACCCTTAGAGGTGGAGCAACTTTTCCTTCACAATGCTTTCTTATTAACCGTTTATATGGCCAAACAGATGTTTCAAGGGATTATTCGAAACGACAGGTCACTTTTTTCTTTTAAAAACTTTGGGTTTGCGAAACGAATAGTTGCCCGAGCAATAGGGCCAGTTTTGCTTGAAAGTTTGTCGCGAGTGGTTGAATTGCCGAACTATCCGAAAGGAACTAGTGAAAAAGAGATAATGGCTACTTTTTATCATACGAGTACTTCGTGATACGTCAACGTACTTGGTCGTGATACCTTCGCTGTGTTTTTCTTCAAGGAATTACTTGCTATCCCGTGCTTGAATTTTAAATTAATCGAGTTGGTCTAAGACTTAAACTTCCCAGTTCGCAGTGGCGTGGATGGTGTTGCGTCTTAGCTAACGTATCAGTGCTTTTCTCTAAAAAATAATTTCTTTGTCTTCGAAGACATTTACATTGTTTATGACGTACTGTGCTGTTAAAAACTGTATAGACAAACCTAATAACACGCCATTTGTAACATGCTACAGCCTGCCGTTTCACGCTAAATGCGCCAAATTGTCTGGCCCCACTGCAGACAGCATTTTGAAAGTAGGAACAGGTGCCCACTGGTATTGCAAAGCATGTCGCAAATATACAATATCAGCGTACGTAACGAGGAATGGCGTAGCCAAGGAAACGATTGTTCGTCTTTCCAATTCATTTCTAAAGCTTAATGATCAATTGGAAACAGCGAACAATGAAATCACCCAGCTTGTGGAAATCGCCGATATTGAACAACCTGGAAAATCTCCAAAGTCAGCTGGTGACCAGAGACCTGAAATTATGAATGAAAATATCGAAAAAGAGGAGCTCATTGCAATACTGAAAACGCTAATAACTCCCCGTAACCAACCAAGTGAAAATTCACCTTTATTGACATCTGCGAGGTCACAAATCATCACAAGAAGCCAAGCTTGAATACGTTCTCGTCAAATTGAGCAGTCTACAACACCTGGCATTAATTTTCCCTCTTGCGAACAAACATCTCAGCAGTTGCAGCCAATAACAGACGCTTCGCATGCTGCAACTTCTATAAATGAACCCGATGTAGCTATTGATAAATAGAAAGCTCTTCGTGCTGTCACTCCTCCATTGTGGGTATTTGTTTCGGGGCTGGCAAATGAAACTACTGTCAAAATGTTAACTAAACACGTGAAGCGTAAACTTGGTTCATCTTTTCCCATCTTAGACTGTGTTAAGTTGACAAAAGAAAATCTTCCTCGTCGTCAGATCGCTTTATTGAATCAAAATTTGTGGCCAGCTGGAACTTTAGTCAAGCATTACAATCCTACCAGAAGGCGACATTTTCTGAGAACTTCACATCGAAAAATCAACGCATAACAAACCCTAAAACTCATAATAATATTAACTTATATTATCAAAATGTAAGAGGCTTGCGGACCAAAGTACATAGCCTTAGCGTTTCATACATTCTTGCGAATGATAATATTATTTGCTTAACTGAGACTTAGTTGAGAAGTGATATAAATAGCGCGGAATTTTTCCAAAATCACATTGTCTATCGGAGGGACCGTGATTTTAATCTGATAAAGAGATTTGATGCTGGTGGTGTACTGATTGCTGTTGCTAAAAATCTTTCCAGTGCGTTTTGTGACAATTTTCATCCCCCAGACTTAACCCAATACTTACTTGTCAAAATTAATACTCTCTCTGCTCCCTTGTTCATATTCTGCAGCTATTTTCCTTGTAACTCTTCTTTTGAATTTTATGATTCACTATTTGACTCATTATCATCGTATTGTCTTTCACTTCATCCCGCTTCACGTATTACTTTTTGTGGTGACTTCAATCTTCCTTCCGTAGAATGGGACTTAACATCATCTATTGATATCTTGTCTTCCAATCGACAGTCTGTATTACTATAGAATTTTCTTTCCCAATCTTCCCTTAACCAAATAAATTACGTTCTAAATATGAATGATCGGATGCTAGATCTTGTACTGTCGAGAATTGATACTGGGCATATTCACGTAGCTTCTGCTCCTCACTACTATGTATCTTCTGACCCCCATCATCGCCCTCTGTAGTTGGACATCAGCATGAGCTTTCCAAAAACACTTAGATGCCATCAGCCGCTCAAGTTCAACTTCTGGAAACCCATTTACAGCGCATTGTCGGAATCTTTGAATTCACTTGATTGGTTCTCATTTTTCGACTGCCTTGATTGCAAAGAAGCTCTTACTAAATTTTATTCCCACTTCGATACGCTTATCCGTCAATTTACACCACTATGCAGGTCCAAAAAGAGCTCTGTGCCACCATGGCTCAACCATGATATCTTAGAAGCTCTGAATATTAAGAACAAACTTCACAAAAAGTTTAGATTAACTGGTGATTCTAACTCTTATAATGAATACTCTAGATCCCGTGTCTCCGCGAAATTATTAATAAAAGTTCAAGGAAAAAAATACTTTACACACAAAGAGCAGTCACTTCATTCCAACCTGTCAAAACCATTCTGGTGATATATTAATCATCTAAAGTCCTCCCCGGACTTTCTTAGCACCATGTATTGGAATGATAAAGAAAGTTCAACACTGGAATCCACTTTCAACTTGTTCGCGGATTTCTTTTCCACTATAAATTCCTCTTCGGCATCCGATTCTTCTTATGATTTCCCTCTTCATTTTTCTCTGGCTGATAGTGCTCCTACAGTCAGCCCTGCAGATATCGAGACCATAATTAATACTCTTGACACAAGCATTGGTTCTGAGCCAGGCGGAATCCCAAATGTGTTCGTCAAATCTATAACATCTTCATTAAGGGTTCTTCTCAGTTTTATCTTTAACGCCAGCTTGTCCTCCTTCTGGAAGACAGCCAACATCTTCCCAATTCATGAATCTGGTCCTCTTTCATGTGTCTCCAACACCAACGAATCTCACTTCTATCGTGTTTCCCGAAGATCTTAGAACGTTTGGTTCATAATCACAGTTATGAACTTATTGTCACAGGATACTTTCACACGCGATCCTACAAGCAGGACCCCCGCAAGTTAAAGCTAATATTTATCACGCCAGCCAGACTGAAGAAGAATTGGTTACGAAAATTTTTGAGGTAAATATTGTATTTTCAACTGTAATTTTCGTGGTACATGTAATGACTAGGCTAAGTAGATTCTAAGCGGAATGCCAAATCATAGTGTCTCTATGAAATGATGCGTACAAGCTTCGAATACTAATGAAGGACTCTGATTTGAATTGGAAATATTTGAGATTGGCGAAAATGGCTGAGGAAACTGAAGAAATATTGGGAAAATCTGTAGAGGAAGCTGATCCGTAGGCAAAACCCATTCCAGAATTTAAAGAAGGTCTCGAGAAACTCCAGAAAAAGTACAGCGTTGAAGATGGTTTGGTGGACGTAGGTGTCCACAGTGCTAAATTCGACAAGGGGAAAGATAGTACCAAAATTCTATCTGCAGTACAAAAGAAACGTTGGCAAGATACACAAGCACAATCAAATCAATTACATGGTATCAGCCTTTGCCGCGACACTTAATATGATGCCATATCGAATCCAGCAGACGTGATAAAGAATAGGCTGCAAATGTACAATTCAGCTTTAGAATGCACGAGAGGAATCTATAGAAACGAAGGGTTCGGTGCATTTTATCGCTCATACTCTACAATCGACTATGATTCTATCATATCAGGCAATACACTTTATTCTTATAATCAATGCCCACGACAGCAATTTGTTGGTCAACCTACGAATTCTTCTAATTCGCATTATGCGGGGAAAAGTCGTGAAGACTATGAATCTTCGATATCTGGGAAAAGTACATTACAATTGAAAGATGCAAATCAATAGGGACGGTGGAAAAACTACGCAATGATGATATGATTAATAGCAATAGGATTGTCGGTGCAAGATATGTTCTACCAGGGGCTAATATGAATGCAGTTGGAACCCAAACAGATATATCCAGTGGTGTGTGTCAAGCAGCTCCCATAAAAGCTGTCTGTGAGCTGAGTGTAGTATTGGGAATTAATGCATTAAATTTAAATACAGTGCACAACGATGTTAAGCGAAACTACGATCGAGGCCTTTAGTAGCCCTTAAAATCATCGAATTGCATAGAATAAATGCATTGAGTGGAATGCGCTGTGGATTCGAACAATATTTATTTTACCAATCTAATTTTGTCTCAATGTGTGCATAGTTCCACTTCCAATGTATGTGTGCAGCAGCAAAGCTAGTAAGTGATGACACGAGTTGCCCGCTGGTAGATGTGGAATCTACAGGGCGGTAATGCAGTAAGGCATTGCCACATTGCCGGATGCAAAGCTTAACTGGAAAGTGTGTTGCACGATACGGGGCCATGTCACCCCGGAGGCTATAAAAGATCCCGGAGTACGAGGAAAAGCTCTTTTTCTTGTATCAATTGGAAGGAGCTAAACGGCAAGGAGGAACGGCGACAAGTCAGCACGCGGCGAAGAAGAATTGGCACGAGGCAAATCTTGAAGGGACGACAAGCAACAGTAGCCACAAATATCAACCCGCCAATCAATCAACAGTTGTTCACGATTATCAGACCACCAATCAAATCAACAGTTGCCACGCATATCAGCCCGCCAATCAATCAACAGTTGTTCACGATTATTAGCCCGCCAATCAAGTCAACAGTTGCCACGATTATCAACCCGCCAATTAAACCAACAGTTGTTCACGGTCATCAACCCGCCAATCCAATCAACAGCGAACAAATCAACCATCGTGGGAAATTGGGGGCCCCCGACCACGTGGCAATCGATAGGTAGAAGGTATTTAATTTGTTGAAATTTGGTAATAATTGAAATTCACATATTCATTTACATATTCATAAATATTGGAAATTTACATATTCATTTACATATTCATAAATATTGAAAATTTACATATTCATAAATAAATAAAATTGTTAGGACAAGTCAGAAAACAAGAAGTGTGTGTTTAGTGAAAATCGTGAGGTCTGGCTCGCGAGATTTTCGAGGTGTTGGTGCGATAGTGATGAGGTTTCGGGGTGATTCTCGACCGCCGCGTTAAAGTGTCCCCAAGCATCACCCGTGGGTAGGAGCGCGAAGCACATTGCAGTACGGGGCAAGTCAGGGACGTTTTTTGGGGTTAGGTTAGGGTTTGGTTCTCCCAAAATTAGATTAAAGGTTAAGCCGGTGTGAACCTTCCGACTTGGTTGCATTCGGTCGCAGTCTTATGAGACGTGGATTGTTCGACAGAACCGGATCAGTCTTTCTAAAACAAAAGAAGCTCGCATAGCCAGGAAACAACAGCTAGCGGAGAAAATCAGTTTTTTCGAGGAAGTTGAAGGACTACTGTATGCGCCTAGAATCGCTGTTTAATTGGTAAATCACTAGAATCAATAGTTTCAACATGTCGAACCTTTAAACGCGATTATCCCGAAACTACTTGTTCACAATCGACTGATTTGGATGAAATTTGGAGAGGTTTCTTTCAGTAGTATTACCGTGTAAATAAATAATTTTTTCGGGGTCAAATATGTCGAAAAATTGGTCAAAATTTCCAAGTAAATAACTCCCAATTTTTTTTATTTTCCACCTTTTCATCATTTTTCAGGTATATCCTTCCCCTTAATATGTCAGTAAACGAAGGAAACTTATTTCACCGTTTTCAGATCAAAAGAAAAAAATGGCAGCTGCAGTGCTTATTGATGTCGCGAGAAACAGGCATCGGCGAGTTCATTTGGGGCCCACTGGCAAAGCGAGTGGCACACGACCCCTCTTCGGTGGGCTTGCCGGGTCCAAGGGCCCTAGTCGGAAGTTTTGAAGGAGCACCACGAAATATCGGAGGTAGCATTATATACTCCTCGATATCTTCTGCTCAACATGGCCTTTTTCCAGGCCTACTTGAGTTTACTCACATTGTTGGTGAAACCCTTGATAAGCACTTTCAGGTTCACGTTGTTTATACTGATTTTACCAACGCTTAAATCATAATGCACTGGGTAAAAAGCTAACACAACATAGTATTTCTGGTCGTTTGCTCTCTTGGCTTGTCTCATACGTAAACAATCGTTCAAGTCGACTAAGTCTCTGTGGAGTGTTATCTCACTCCTTTGATCAACAGACTGGAGTCCCTCAAGGATCCATCCTGGGGCCGCTTTTATTCCTAATATACATTCATGACTTGCCTTCTTTAATAGATGCTCGATATCTTCTCTATGCTGATGATCTTAAAGTTTTTAAAGTGATTAGCTGTATTGATGATTGAATATCCCTCCAAAATGACCTGAGCTTCCTTTGCAACTGGAGTGAATCAAATTTTCTTTCCCTTGATGTATAAATTGAGTTACATTACGATACGCGAGGTACATTACTATACAAGTCGAGACAAGAAGTAGCCTATGCGGATGATATAAACATTTTGTCACGGTCATTAATAACTGCCAAAGAACTTTTCCTGTAACTCGACAGCGAAGCAAAACTAGTAGGGCTACAAACCAATGAAAATAACACAAAGCTCATGACGCAGTCGAGGAAAAATACTTCAAATACACAAAATATCACACTTGGCGAATACAGCATCGAGAATGTTAGCGGATGTGTATATTTAGGCGCCAATATAACGAAAACGGGCAATGAAAGAGACGAAATACGCCGTAGAATACAGCTCGCAAATAAAATATTTTATTCAGTATTAACGATCTTGAAGACCAGCTGCATACACAGAAAAACAAAGCTCCAAGTATAAAAATCTGTGATAAGACCTGTGTTATGCTATGGATGTGAAACATGCACCCTAACCCAAGCATCCGCAAATATATTGAACGCCTTTGAGCGACGGGTCCAGAGGCGAATATTCGGAGCGAAGCTAGACGGGGACCAATGGCGAATTCGATACAACAATTTTTGACAATCTGGAGGTCTCAACGATTGTAAGACTGCGGAAGCTGTAATGGGCTTACCACATGAATCGTATGGAAGAACAACGGATACCCAAGAAGGCATTCGTTGGGAGAGCTGAAGGCCGGAGGCCAATGGGGAAACCGAGGAAACGCTGGTCTGACTCGATCGACGAAGACAGTCCATCGCTGCTCGGATTTTGGAATTGGAAGATGCAATCAATGGACCAAGACAGTTGGAGGCACGCTTTGCAGGAAGCGAAGGCCCAAGAGGGGCTGTAGTGCTATGAAGAAGAAGAAGAAGTTAGAAATCAGATAAATTTATCATTTGCTATCATTTTGTTTTGCCATCTGACTTCATTTGACAGTTTAAACCAGTTTTATACTGGATTCACATGTGCACCTTGGTTGCCTAGTTTACTGATGCCAGGTTTCATTCTGTCTAGGCTCTAAATAAGATCTGCTGTCGGCTGCCATTAAGTCTGACTGACGGTTATGCGGTTTTTGTTCTGGAAATTCAAGTATTTGGTTAATCGTGAATCGTTCTCATCAAAAAATAGCTTGGTATTCTCTGATTATGTTTCCATGGATGAGCAAAAGTGAACGTTTCCACTTTAATGCATAGAATATATTTTACTTTGTCCTTTTTTTGGACTCTTCTGGTAATTTTTAGGGTTTTTTTTAAATGTATTTAAAATCATACTGAGCTCGCGACCTGTCTATCTATTAGTCTATCTGTCCATCTGTGCAGTACAACAATTTTTCTAAAAAACAACAAAGCTTTTTGCTTTGCTTTTAGCATTATGGCCCATTTCGGGCCTTCGCTTAGAGATAGTTAATATTGGCACTCGAGAAGGTAATATGGTCGGCACCACGCTTTGGTCATGTGGTCGTCCATCCAGGTGCGACACCATCTGATTTTAAACCAGTACGTATCATAAGTGAACGAGTTTATAGTCCGTCTGATGAATCACTCGAAACAAATATTGTTGTCATCAACGGGGCGCGAACCAGGGACGTTTGGCTTATGCAGCGGGACCCAAATCATAACACAATAATAGTTACAATCATGAAATTTTCTGAAAAAGTCAAAAATTATGATCTCTCCTACCAGAAGTTTATTGTGAAATAATTAGAAATTCAAACAATGTCTTCTGAATGTCAAAACTTGGCTCATAGATATATTCTATGAATTGAGCTTAGAAAACTAATATACGAGTATGTGTGCTATATATTTTAATTCGCTACTGTTTTATTTTCCGTGCGTTGAGCTCAATGTTTGAGCAGTCATGATAACATATTAATGTATGTTAACAAAATATTTCTAAAGTTCTCATCAAAATACTTACACATGTGTAATGTTTGAGTTTTTTGCGAACGTGTATTTATCACGTGTAATTTTTGTTGTAATTAAAAAATTTTCAATCGACTATAACTTCGCTTTTTATGACTTGATTTTAATTAAACTTTCAGTAAACATGCGTTTTACATCAGGAAATTTCATTTAAGGATGACCTTTCGATTTTATAAATGAAAACGTTAAACTCGTAAAATATCATATTATTAACAAATTTGAAGGAGATTTGTCTTTTGATGTATTCTTTTCTTGTGGTTGGGAAGTGAACGCCCAACCACACACCAACGATCTGAGTGTGGGCTCCCATGCAACCGGACTATCTACTGAACACCTAGCCTGTCAACTCGAGAACGCAGCCTGGAACCGATTAACGTATTACTTTGGGCCAGGTATCATTTGTGCCATCAAGCTGGGGGATCCGTCGTCTAGCGGAAGGGGAGAGAGGATGAGGAATCGCCAGACAAGTGTTATTCAGCCCCAACGTCCCCAGTTGCTGTGAGTCCCTGTTATTTATTTGGACTGCCCGAACATAATGTGCCACATGGCTCTATTTGTTAACCGATCAAAGCGACACCGGAACTATACTATCTAGCGTGAGCTCTCTTGGTTCCCTGTGGAGATCCAGTTGCAGCTTGTCCCATTTTTTGCATGTAAAAAATGTGCGGTAGGCATCACAATCGGGGCAAGTCAGTCTCACCATGCCTTCGATTTAGCCACGGTCTCAGATCCGGGAAGAGGTGTGCAGTCCACCTTCCCTTAGTGCAATTCACCCAATGTTGCTGCTAATCGTTGAGTGAGCACTGTCTCTCCTCGCGGGCAACTATCTCGCTCGCGTCTAGCCTGACTGCAAGTTAATAGCGAGACGCTCTCTAGCTCGAAGGGCGACAGATATCACGCCTGCAATAACTCTTACTGCCAACCAGAGACAGTTGGATTTGAAGATGCAATCTTCAGTGCTCCTCTTCTCTGTACCCGTCCTAACTGTTTTCGGTCTACTTCCTTACTGAGAGCGTCGCCCCACATTTCTGCTCCGTACAGTAGCACTGACCCTACAGCACTCACCAAGAGGCGGCTTCTTGACGGCTTGGGTCCCCCTACGTTAGCCATAAGTTGACTAAAAGCCAATAATCCCTAGCCATTGCCCTCATTCGCTCAGAGAAACTCATCTTCGAGTCGATCAGAAGCCCCAGGTACTTCACCGCTGGCTTCGATGCGATTAGTATGTCTCGAATAGTGATCATCCTTACTCTAGGGATTCTCTTCTTTGCCAAAATGACCACTTTGGTTTTCTCCAGTGCTACACTGAATCCACGAGCAGTCATCCAGAACTCGATGCATTATTGCGCTTGTTCAAAGATACGTCCAGTGATTAGAGCCACAACATCATTCGCATAGCCGAGCAAACGCGACTCATCTGGCATCTCGAGTCTCAGTAGCCCGTCGTAATACACGTTCCACACAACTGGATCAAGGATACGAGGGTCATTCAACAAGTACTTAGCCTCACCGCCCGATGGCGCTGCCATTACAAAAGAGTTTTACCATCGTGCAGTAAATTCAACAAAACTAATGTAGGGAATTGACTGAAACTTTGACAGTAGGCTACTAAAAGGATGTACTGCACGATGCTAAAACTCTTTTGTAATAGCAGCGTCATTGGGCGGTAGGCTAAATAATTGTTGAATGACCTACGTATATCCATGGACAACACACGATGTAACTTGGATCCTTCGTTCGCTTTGTGTCGTGTCATGATGCAGGCTTTGGTCTTTCAGGTAGTCCCTCAGAAGCCACAATAAATACTTTGGGAGCTTGAAAAGGGGTTTCCAGGGTATCCAGAAAATCCACCCATCTAGCGGAGTTGAAGGCGTATCTAACATCTAGTGTCGATTTGTCGCTTGGTGCGGCTATATGCCTCTACCTTTTGGACCACGTTTACCACCTCTGCAATCGCATCAATGGTGAAACATCCTGCTCTAAACCCATAGTGCCGAGGTGATGGGTCCCCGGAAGCACGAATCACGTCAGTAAGTCTTCCCTTGATGAGTTTCTCTAGCACTTTCCTAGCCATGTCTAGCATGCATAACGGGCGGTATGCAGACGGAGATACGGGATTTCCCTTCCCCTTGCTGATCAACACGAGCCTTGCCACCTTCCATCGTACCGGGAAAATTCCGTCCCGTAGGCAAGCGATGAAAGTCAGGAGAATGGTGATAGACAAGTTGCAAAAAACAGTTGGAACACCATCTGGACCTAGATCCTTCCTCACTTTCACTGAAAGAACTGCCTCTTCCAGCTTAACCTGTCTTAAGAGTGGGCACTCGGTTGCTGTTTCACCGTGGACGGCATCTACACGGATGGAATGGGCGGGGAAGAGTGCCCGTACTATCTTGTCTATCGTTTCCGCTTCATGTATGCAAGGCGTCCGCACCGAGATTCCACATAACTAGCTTGTACCCAAGGCCCCACGGATTCTTGTCCACATTTTCTACTAGATCTTCCCAGCAACGAGCCTTGCTGTTACTAGTCAATTTGCGAAGGCATTTTCTGACTGACTTGTTTACTGCTTCCCAGTTGCATTCCTCGTCACGGTTATGTACTCGTTGAGCCTCACATCGAAGCTTGTGACACTTGATTCACCTTTCAGCGACTTCAGTCAGCCACCAGCACACTGAGAGCATGGAAGCGCTGCCAGCAATCGTTATGATACGCATAGTTGAGTTCACAACGTTTTGAGTTGCCACTTCTTCTGTGCCCTGCAAATCACCCTGCCGTAGAGCACGTGCCATGAGCACTCCGAAGAACCTCTCCACGTCTATTCTTCCGATGTCCCACCCAATTGTAGAAGATCGAGAGTAATTACGTCGGGAGACAGCATAACGGATCCCAAGAAGAATGCACTGATGATCACTGGCTGAATATTACTCTTATACTATCCAATTTTGTATTCTCAGTACTAAGGACTCCAAGGCACAGCCTATACGGTGGAAAGTTGGCGTTGTCTTCCACCATTTCTAGGATTCGTTTTCTCCGCGAATCTTTTAAAGGTATGCTCCATTGGATTGCTTAAGTGTTGAAGTTTCCCCCAACGAGCACTTTACCGTCTGCGTTCGAGACAGCGCCCTGCAAAGCATTAAGCTTGGCTTGGAAAGATGATATTGGCATATGAAGCATAAGGTACATACTAAGGAAGGTGGTCCTGAGTACCAAACTCACAGAAAACCATGCCCTTGTCCACAGCTCTCCACCTGGGAATCACCCAGATGGCGACAATTGCAGTTTCATCAGGATACCATGATGCAGAACTTTCATCGTGATGTTGCCAGCTCAGCTGCAAAACGTCGAGTTTCATGTCCCTCGCAAGCTGCTCCAGCAGGTTTTGGGTGGTTGAACTGCGGTATAGGTTTACCTGCAGGATTCGGGTCATCAATGTTCTGACCTTATCTTGATAAGGGCTTTATGGAAAACTTAACATTTTGCTGACTGCAAGACGTGCCCAGGATCCGTTCTTGGATCAGCATTCTTCCAAAGGATGCGATGTTCCTCCTTTGTGCACTCTTTTCTTTTATGTTCCGTTTCACCGCGTTTGTAACATAGGGAACTCCTTTCCTTGAAGCATTGAAGAGACACTACTCTTCGCCATATCCTGCAGACAACCTACCCTATTCTTACTTTGCCCCTATTCAGAAAAGGTTCGCCGTCCTTTATGGTCAAGATTTTCTGGTGTCAGCCTCGCATCCTGCCCACGCTAGGGAACTCCCTTTTGATGGCCTCTTCTACCGCGTCCCGGTCCGTGACGTGGTCAATGTCTTGTTTTGATCGTTGCTATCGGTTAGAGTGAGGCTACAGTTGCGTTCAAGCCGAGGACTTTTTCTTTATTGTCTGCCTTTGCTCCGAATCCGACCAGTATGTGGGCCGACCACGTTGGTTGCTTAATGACAGTGTTGGTATCTTCAAGCCTTACATTTTCCCTGATATCTCGCAGCACTACTGCGTAGGATCGGCCATCTTGGGGTCTTACGAGCAGTGTGTGCTGCCGAGGCTGTCGTTGTGGTTTTTTGCTCTCCTATTTCGTGTCAGGTCTTTCCTTGTTGGGCGTCCCTCTAAATTTTATTTTCTGGCACTTTTCGAAGGTGTTTTCTTACGGCTTTCTTTGCTTTTACTTCTGTCAGCGCTCTCTGAAACCCTGATATAGCGTTGTATGCCCATCAAATGCCTCTTGATTCCTTCTTTCGTCTTGATCTCCTTCGATTGGGCTAGAAGCTATTCTTTTGCTGATGTTTGATGGTGGAGCTATCTGCGCATGTCCTTGAAGCTTAACCCTCAGCACTTCTTTACCCATCTACTCTTCTTTATCCTTCTGGTTCGCTTCAGCACATAATCAGCTCTTTCGGTAATGCCCTATGCAGTCTAAGAGCTCCTCAGTTCCAGGATCCCATTTTTTACACCTTTCCCGAATTTTGGCGAGCGGCATGTCAATTTTATTCTTTTAAAAATATCTCTCGCTTTTTGGATAAGCCTTGTTTCTCCATGACACTGGGCGGCAATTGTGCTTTGTAACCTGCTCTCTTGGAAGAGGTTACGGGCTTTGATTTCCGAGGATAGTACTTCCGCCACATTACCGACGGTGGCGGCGAAATCACACAATGACGCTTTATTTGTCTGGTCAATCTTTTCTTTTTCTGCCATCATCCCTTGGTGAACTTTAGAATGGTACGTTATTTTTTCTTAATTTAAAACCATTACTTCGGTCACTTCAGTAGTGAGCACAGCGGGCGTAGATGACTCAAGGCAGAGGAAGAGCAAATGATCAAGCTCTCTTTAGGCACGATAGTCTTCCCAACGCCTAATGACTGCAAAAAAGTTGGCTTGTAGCTCAATGAAAGGGGACCGGGAAAAGCGAGGCAGGGAAAAGAAAGAGCCCACAAAGGTTCAGGTTCTATTGGAGGAGGGCTTTCAAGCAGCACTATCTAAAACAACTGAAAAAGCAGCCAAAATTGCAGCAAAAACTAAACACTCAGAAAATTTTGAATCCTCAGTTGTGGCTCCAGAGAAAAAGAATAGGAAGTTGTGTAAAGCTATAGAGAGGGCAATAATGATCGAAGTCACCAAGATGTGCGTTATGCATGCTAAACATTCCTGGAAAAGCGCTAGAGAAACTTATCAAAGGAACACTTACTGACATGCTTCATGCCGCTTGGGGTTTATATCCTCGGCAATAGGGCTTTAGTGTAGGACGCTACAACATTTATGCAATCGCAGGGGTGGTTAGTGCAGTCAAAAAGGTGGAAGCTCATAGCCTTATCTGTTGGTGACACTTGATGTCCAGAGGGCCGTTAACTCTGCTAGATGGGTAAATATTCTGGATACGCTGAAACCCTCTTTTCAAATTTCAATGCCTGCAGGATCGAAGCCTGCTTTATGATACGATTCAGAGCCAATGAAGGTTGGAAGTTACATTGGATGTGGCTCAAGAATCTATCCTTGACCTAGACCTAGAAGACATGTCGCACGATGGGCTACTGAGGATAGAGCTGCCAGATGAGTTGCGGCTAATCGGTTATGCGAATGATGTTGTGGCACTAGTGCGCCAGGTGAGGGAATGGATGACTGCTTGCAGGTTCAGTCTAGCACTGGAGAAAATCAAAGTGACCATCCTGACAAAGATATGAATTCCTGGTGTAAAGACGACTAGTATTGGGGAGGTACTGGTGGAATTTAAACCATCAATAAAATACCTGGGGTTACTGATAGACTCTAAGATGAGTTTACTTGAGCAAATTATGTCAAGAGCTTATAAAACTGCTTCAGATGTGTCAGCTCTGTGTCAACTTATGGCCAACTTTGAGGGACCCAACACACCAAAAAGCAAATTTGATGAGATCTGTGAGTTGCTACTGTATGAAGCAGAGATATGGAGCGATGCTCTCAGCAAGAAGTGGTACCGAAAACGCTTGGCACTAGCACAGTAAAGAGGAGTACTGAGGATTGGATCTTTATATCCGATAATCTCTGATTAGGTGGTGCAAGTGATTGTGACACTTATTACCCTCCTTACTAGAGAGTGTCGTACTATATTCCTTCGTCGAAACGATGACACAAGGGAGACAGTTGCCCACAAGGAGAGACAACACTCATTCAATAATTGGCAGCAGCTCTGGGTGGACAGCATTAAGGGAAAATGGACTGTGCACTTCATCCCTGATCTGAAACCGTGGCTGAATCCAACGTATGGTGAGCCTGACTTCTACTTGACCCAGCATTTGAGCGGGTATGGGTGTTTTCAGTCTCACTGGCTCAAGATTGGTAAGTCATGCTCAGAAAAGCTCTCTTTAATAGTCTAATCAGGAAGAAGTTTGCATCAACTGACAAATGGAACCATGTGGTTCATTATACTCGGGCAGTCCTAAAAGATAATAAGGACTCACAGCTACCAGCTACGTCAATATTGGGGGATAAATTTTCTAGCGATCCCTCTTCCACCCCTGCGTCTAGGTTCTTAGGTTAAAATGGGAGGTTTTTAGTGGGTAGTTCAGACGTCTTGCACATCTAGGAATCCTACACTGGGGGTGTAAATAGCATTAACTATCCGACCACAAAAAAAAGTTTGGCAGATCAGTGCACCGCCATTTTTTTCTTCTTCTTCTTCTTTGTAGTACTACAGCCCCTCTCGGGCCTTCGCTTAGAGATAGCTAGAGTATCTCATTTTCATGACCGTATTGATTTCTTCGGAAGTTGGTTTGGTCAGTACCATGCTCCCATGTGCCTGCTCAGCTATAATATGATCTGATTAAATCAGTACATATCCACTGAGTGAACACTTGTAGTCTGTCGGAAAATCCCCTGAACTAAATTACGTTGCTCCCAACGAGATTTGAACCTGGGACCTTCGGCTTATGCGTTCATGCTCTAACCAATAGAACACACAGACTCCACCATTTTCGTGCTAAAACGAAATTCAAAGTATCTACGACAAATAAATAACTTATATGCTGGAACATGGAGCACCAGTTCTCTGTAGAAGCAATCCTTAGTTCACTCATTCGAGCATTTAACATACAAGATGCCTCCATTAATCAACAGCCCATTAAAATGCTATGGTGATGCGATTTTTCTTGCAAATTACCAAATGTATCGAAAAAATGTTAAACGATATTGTGTGAAATTTATCAGAAATTCATCCTGTAGCTTACCACCATTTGCCTTTTATAGTAAGCCATTTAAAACGTACAATCCCTAAATTTAGTTTGTCGTTAGTATGCAATTTCTGAATTTGATATTTTGTATGTCCTCTGAATAACGTTTCAGTAAGCTCACCATTACAAACCTTTACATAATAATTTATATAGTTTACCAAATTGACAACTAACTACGTTTCAATTTGTAATTTGTATCCATATTCGGATATCAAAATTTGGCTGACTAATATCAATTAATTGGACTTCATATCCATCACATCACGTGATGCAAAGTTTCATGTCTGGAAAATCCTTCAACACCTTTTCGTGATATTTGATACCATGCTTGATTGCTCAATTCTCAAATCGTCAAAAGACAAAATTAATTTAATTAATATTCTAGCGTGAACCTGCAATTTTGACTTGATTGGTGTCAGTTCGGTGTTGACTGCAAATGTTTCTGCAGATAGGTAAGTACTTACTCGATCCCAAATGGAGATGTATCGCGCGAAATCGCTGAAGTGAAAGCATAAACAATTAATCCAAGTTTGTATTTGCAAATTCAATCAATGTGCGTATCTGTGAAATTGGGAACACTCTGAGGTAATACCACAGACTGATTCACTTAGCTTCAATGTCTACGGAGGATAAAGTGAAATGTGCAAGTGCATTGAAATTATAGTAGTGGAAATTGTTATTACGAGGCGGGCGCCGCAATGCAATAGAGTAATTATTTATTTGATTGCTAGCTTTTCTATGCATTTCACTGAATTCGTTAACCTTTTTTGTATGTTCAAGTTCAATGCAACTCAGGATGAATATGTTAATTAAATTGAAATTAAATTGCCTTTGAGTGTGTAAACGATTAAACATGCGTTGCAAATCTGATGGATAATTATTCTTATACTAAAAATTTGCTTTGTTTCGCTTTGAAAGTAAATTGAATTTTAGAAATATATTCAATTTTACAAATAATATGAAAGCTCTCTCACGTAGCGTTACATCACTTTATAAGAATAGCTCAGGGTATTTTCGTTCAAAGAAATATTGTATATGACCTCTGAAGTAAGTGAATCCAGCAATGCATCACCGAATTGTGTAACGAAGTCTAGGTAGCCTTTATCATTCAAATAGCCAATACTGATGAATCATTTTCGTCAATAATTAATCATCATCATCATCTATGACGTGACAACCCAAGCCGGGCCTTGTAGGATTGATCTCCTCCAATCATCACGGTTTTGCGACTCCGCTCGCCAGCTAATCACTCCCAGCAAGGATTTGCTTTAGCTCCTATCGTGAATTGAATTTCATAAAAACATAAAGCAAATTTTAAAACATTAAAAATATACAAAAGGTAAATGGCTCACATGACACCCTGAATTTAAACAATATTTAAATTAAAGAATTAGTCATTAAAAACAATATCAAATCCTATCAAATGAGAATCACTAAATATTATCAATTGATTGGAAAAAACTAACTAATTCTATTAAAAATTACATTTAACTAAAAAACACAGCATAACAGTGTTTTTGAGCTTACAACTAATATGTAAAAACTCAATTCTAATCAATTTTAACAAAAAAAAAACAACAAAAGAAAAATATAATACTCCGAGCCAACATGATAATCTTATCAAGTTACAATTGAAATTAACTTAGTCCAATTAACTTGGCAATAATGAGTTGCAAAAAAAACAAAATCAAACGATCACGAATAATTTAGTAATTGCCATTCAGGCAGCAATCTAGACTGTTCTGTCTCAGTTCGACCAACCTCAACAATATATATATATATATATATATATATATATATATATATATATATATATATATATATATATATATACACTACTGTGACCAAAAAATAAGGTGACATTTGAATTTAAACTGCGCGCGTCGAAGGATTTAGAGAATTATTTTTTTTAGGTTGGTAGTACTGTCAGTGACATCTATGTCAAATTTACATGTCAAAATATTCATTAAGGTTTGGGATACGCGTCGTTTCCGGGATGGCTTTCAGTTCCGTCTTCGCTGCGGCTTGAATCTCTTCTATCGTATCAAAACGGTGTCCCCGGAGCGGTCTTTTGAGCTTGCTGAACAGTCAAAAGTCGCACGGCACCAGATCCTGTGCATACGGTGGTTGCGGAACGATATTGGTTGAGTTTTTGGCGAAATGATCACGAATTACGAGTGCAGTATGGGATGATGCATTATCGTGGTGTAAAAACCAAGAATTGTCTTTCCACAATTCCGCCCGCTCAAATAATATTCCTTGAAGACTGTTTGGCCCGGCGGAAGGAATTTATAATGCACAACACCATGATAATCGAAGGAGAGAAGAGGTTGATGGTCACCCAGGACGCTCTTCGTCTTCGGCACGTTCACGGCCGGCTTGAAACTCACTATACCACTTGTAAACATTTTGTTTAGACAAAACCTCATCATCAAAGGCTTTCTGCACCATCCTCAACATATCCGCAGCAGAAAATTGATTCTGCAAGCAAAATTTAATGCAAATTTAACAAATTTCTACATCGCAAAAAACGAAAAACTCAATTTTAGCAGCTTACGAAACGACCCGTATCTCAAAAACGAATGAATATTTGGACATGTAAATTTGACAAAGATCTCACTGACAGTACTACCAACCTAAAAAAATAATTCTCCAAATCCTTCGACGCGCGCAGTTTGAATTCAAATGTCACCTTGTTTTTTGGATACAGTAGTATATATATAATATTTATTGGTGCCACTACCACAATGAAAAATATACCGGTTGATGTCCAAGTATGCGGGAATGAAGTCAGTGGTAAGACAAGTCTCAATGTACCCATCATGAGGGTGGAACGGCTGCACAATGCTGTGATTTTCGCTCACAGCTACAGACTTCGCGATATAATTTCAAACAAGCTTCAACATGAATGTATCGACTTTCATCATTTATATTATAATATTCAAGAAGTTTTCCGCTCAGTATGAGGACAGAGGTCAATGTTTTATTGAAACGAAGAAGAGATTGGCCGTTTAAGCTTGACTTGAAATCAGAAACTTTTGCTTCAACGACTCCTGAAAGTATTTGGCTCCGTCTCTCAGGGTTTGGTAGATGTACCAACTCAAAATCAGTTTCAATCAGAGCAAGTCTCTATAAACCATTAAATTGTATATTTTTACATGTCCAAACAATTCTGTAAGGTACTGTCGCAACCGTTGTCACTACTATTAATAACATCATGATCAACCAAGAAAAGAAAACGAATGTACACGAAAGTACGAGAATGGGCCAAGTTTTTCCATGCCTAATATGTCAAAAGTGACGTCACTACGAGTATTCAGAATAACTCGAATATTCTCAGTAGTTCTCGACAGAACATTTGCCAATATACGAGAAATGGATTAAATGACTAGAGACTCTATATAAAGCCGAGCTGAATGAACGGGAAAGGGTAATAGTGAAAAGTGCGTTAAAAGTGGAGCACGAATTAGAGGCGATATTGATTGATAGTGAAGTGATTTTCGTAATACAGACAGTTGGAATATAAATTGATAGACAAGTGAAAAATAATGACATTTTAATTATTTGTAAAATAGTGAAATTAATGATTATGCATTCCGATAAATAAACTCTTGTAATGTACGCTCTATGGGGGAATCGCATTAATTCCGATTCTTAAAGAATATTCACTCATATCAACATGTTGTGTGCCGGCTGGTTCCTAACGAAGGCCATGCACATCCACTTGTTATTTGTCGACTCACACCCAACGAAATTGGGAAACGAAGAGTGCTTAGACAGGGGAAATGTCAAAAAAGAAAAAAGAAACAAGTTGGGTAAACAGACCTATGCTCAAGTCAGAAGGGTTTTGTACTCAACTTCTTAGAAATGCAGTCACCAGTAACGAATAAAATCAAGAAATATGTCAATGAGATGTGCACGTTTAAAAAAAATCCATTTTTTTTTCTATTTTCAACGGGCGCCATTTTGTTGCAAACCAACAAAAATCACTCAAATCATGAACTCCTAAAAATATTAATGTTATTGCCTTATTTGAAAATTTCAAGAAGATCAAATCAAAACTGCAGTGACTGATTCGATGGAAAGTCCGTAAAATACCAAAATCATGTGTTATTGTTGTTGTAATTGGAGAAATTTCAAATGGCTATAACTTCCGTGTATATTATTCGATTTTCATCAAACTTGCATAGTTTAAGGACTGCTTAAATATCAAATTTCGTTCAGTTTAAGGGTACCTATACGATTTTATTTGGGAAAATGTGAAATTCGAATATCATACTATTTTTAACAAAGTTGAGTGAATTTTAACTTCTAAGTTATTTGTTGTTGTTGTACTCATAAACACCTACCTCCATAATTTTTTTCAGGTTTATCGGATCACAGGTGTCCAATCGCGGGGGGGGGGGGGGGGGGGGTACACAAATTTTTCGTGTATTTCCCCTCCCTGTGCGCCCCTCGAACCAAACTTTGCCTAACTAAGACCTGTTTTGGAAGGTTCTTATCAAGACCTTTCATTTGGTACCCATATTGGCTATCTTTGATGAAATTTTTTTTCGGGGGTCACTCTCCTATATATGGAGACCCCCCCTTAAATACCTTATAAAATTTGTTTGTAGTTGAATACAAAATTTGATGTTTCTTAGCTTAAGTAGTTTCCAAGAAAAATTGCTGTGATACACGGATGGACAGACGGACGGGCAGACAGACGGACAGACAGGACGCGATTTCAGTAGGGTTTTGTGAAATTATTTTATAAAACCCCAAAAACGGAGGAAAGTTTTTGGGTTTGCTTCAAAGAATTAGGAGTGCAACACCGCATCAGCACTCGTGTTCCGTAGATAAATTTGTTTACAAGTGTCGGCGTTCACAATTTACGATAATTACACGGAAAGTCTTTGAAACAAGCCAAACTCGGGAAGAAAGCACAGAAGCAAGTGAGTAGCAGCCGGGAAAGTGAATCGTACAAGCGAACATTTGACTGTGCACATTCGCGAGCAAATCGACGATGGACGTGAGAAAAATTGCATTGACAAGGTCGGAAAAGCGTGAATTCTGCGGATTGTCATAAAAAGGAAGAACAGTACCTGACCAAGGAATATACAATAATTCACTTTTCATGCACGTAGCCACATCAATTGTTGGTCATCTGGCACAGATACAAACGCATTCTAGTAGCGCCTAGGAAGGAATCTGTAAGCCATTTTCACCTAATTTCAATGTTGCAATAGACGGCTGACGTTTGTGTGCCCCCCTTAAGAGAAAGTTAGCTTGCTCGCTAGCCTGCTTGCTTGCGATTTTGTGTGATTTGCATGCTTTGTGTCGCGTGGATCCACCTGTACGTAGCGACTACAAAGAAACTAGAGGAAACCAAAAAAATTGAGGAAAATTGCCGTGTACCGAGGAGGAAAATATAACATCTTAAAATTTCAACTCAAATCGGTGGATCAAAACGGAGACGTTATCTACAACCAAATAAGGTGCGTGTTGCGTCTGTAACAGTTTTGTGTTGAGAGTTTTTCTTAAAGTTAAAGAAAAAGATATATACAACTATCCTAAGTATAGTCAAATAAGTGAATAAGTGGCGACGTCTGTCGGTATCCCCTGCATCAGCAAGAAATTTAACTTTAAACGAAACGGAAAATATTGGTAAACGCTGACGTGCCAAAATTAGGAAGTTCTGTCTAGAAGAAAGTAATAATTCTTATGAATAATTCAGTTTCATTGGATAAATGGAAAAACTACTTATAAGTTAGAAGGAACCTGACAATTTTCGGACTTTTAATATCTTTTCAAGTAACTAATTAAAAATTATTTTTGATTTTCTGATCATTCAAAATAAGAAAACTTCCTGTTAATGATTATCATAATCATATTTGACAGTTTAAGAACTAAGAAATTCAATTGTTTTTCCATTTCAAATGCCTGCATCAAGCATTGTTTATTACATGATAATTATTTCGAATTTTTTTTATAGTTCTGAATTATTTGAAGTTTTTGAATGTTGATGAATTATTTATAAACCAAGATTGTTCAATCGTTTAATAACTTTGGGAGAAGGATCAATTCCCTATTGAGGAAACGCATCAGGCAGCCAATATTGAAAAGATTGCAGGACTAATAACCAATGTAAAGTATAGGCCTACATAAACCAAGTTCAATCCAATCGGCTTTACAAAGAAATTAAGCTAGAATTCCAAATTTTGAAAGTATCCAGATTATTTATTTCAGTGCACTGTTTTTTTTGGTAAAATTTCTGCTGCTGAATTTTTAAATAATTATTAATTTTTAGACACTAATTCAACGTATTTTCTCTAAACTTAACACGGTGATAGTCATAGTTGTTAAAAAGGTATTAGTGTATACTTACACAGACTGGTTAGGATAACAAACATATAGGACAGTACAGGACTAGAAGCAGTTGTGATTGATAAATGTATATTAGAGATGCGACGGTAAAGAAATAGATAAGAATCGATAGGAACTGCGGAACAAAGTATTTTAAACAGTAAAAAAAAAAATTGGTGGTCATAGTTGAATTTTTGAAGGAAGATTATGCCAGATGAAAATGTAAAATTAAAAGGGATTGGACCCGAAAACGGTTTATTTTTTAAACACTCATATTTCATGTCTGAGTATTAATTTAATGTCATATCTTTATTTCACGTAAGAAAATTTTTCTCAGAATTAGTTTTCATTTTAAATTACATTAAAAAATCAAAAGTCTTATTTTGACCAGAATAATGCTCAAGAAGTAAAAACTATTTTTCCATGTAATGAATAAAATTATAATGAATTACTGAGAAACCGCAATCTTTCCTTCCAGTAGTTAGTCCCTTCCTATGCACAGGTAGGTGACAACAGCGGTAGGTATGCCGTCGACCAGGGCGAGGGCGTAAGTGACCTTCCGTAAGGTTCACTCATGGCCCTCTGAACATCATCTTTTCCCAGTTCGGTACGCGGTACCATAGTTTGTTTTTATGGTTTTTTTTATTAGAGCAGGATATTTTGAAGTTTGCATTAGAGTAGTATATTTTTTCGATACCGCGTCGGTATAAAAATTCGAAAACGCGAAATTAGATCAAGTTTTTTTTGTTGTTGTTTGCCTGAATTGAAGGTGAATACAGAATAAAGTAGAGAAAGGTTTCTTTACCGTATGGTTGTATTTTCAACGCGTTTGAAACGGGCATGTAATGGTGGCTGAATTAATGTAATCGGGCGTAATCCATTTATAAGACCTGTGACCGAAATTCTCTCTGAACTAGCTGGCAGACAAGCAGCCACCGCGAAATGGATTACGAGTGCACGAATAGGTTGACCGTTTGGGTTCCATTCGTTGGCACGACTTAGACTTCATGTTTAAATAGCCGATGAGTGGTCGGTTTAGATTTCCTTGCGAAATCTCATCGGACGATCGTTAAAAATCATTACAAATGTAAAAATCATTACACTCTTTTAACTTAATTTGAAATGATGGTGCGCTTTCACTTTTCCGGAACATTAAAATTATCAGCCGCAAACCGGAGCACACGACAATATGTTACAATCCTATTATCATCTATATCCGTAGTCGATTTATTAATTTATTACCAGCCCTATGTAGAAGATCTATCTCACTACTAGTGCCTTTAAGATTCAACACAATCACTCAAAACTTCTTACGAGATATACTGTTCCATTTTGTGAATAAGCCATCTAGATTCTGTGGGTTAATACCCCTCAATCCCTCCACCCTTGGTTGCTGACTTCACTCCTGAAGTATAAGTGGATTAAGTTTCGGACATTCTTCAGGTGTACTTTCAATAAGGCCAATGAGGGATGGTTGTAGTTAAAAAATCCCAATAAATATTTTTGGTGCATGTGAGAAGAAGGTTTGTCAAGCTTTTCAACATTGTGATGGTTGGTGTTTTATATCCTTACATATTGTTCGATGTTTAATCTTGGAAACTGCTTTCTCAATGGTTTCAAATGTCAGCTCCTGTCATTTTATCAAATAGTCATTAGGAACTATAGGGCGATAACCCCAATTAAACTCCTTGTGAAGCTTTTCTCAATATGTCTTTCTGAAACTAAATCGATGATTTTCATTTTGAACTGGAATGAGAAAGACATCGTCCCTTTGATGATATACTTCTATTAAAATGGCAAAATGGTCGCTATCATAAAGAACCACCTGCAATTTCTGTTGAGGACTGTTAAATTTGAATTCGAGTCTTGGGTCGCGAATACAAAGGTCTAAATATGAATTTGTCCTAGGATATGTTGGAAGCTTCGACTAATACAGATTGCACCTATATTCGATTTGATTCTCTGTTACCCATGATTCCAGGATACACCAGTTGGATTATCGTTGGCCATGATGCATGTCGAGCAGTCAGATTACCGGTGGAAATATAATAACTGTGCCGCATGTTCAATTTGAGTATTTCAAACAAGGAATCGAGCTCATTTTGAATTTGAGAACGTTTCTTTCTGTTGCATAGGCCGAGATAACGTAGAGGTTATCCTCACCTGGCATTGAAATTTTGATGACAGACACTTCAAGAAATTCAAAGTTTTTGAGTTCGACTTTATCAATATGTTGGAGACGATAAGGTCTTCTTACTAACATGCTAGTGCCACCTGCCTATCAGCGTTTATCCGATCATTTCTTACGAATTCAAAATGTACAATATTTATGGAATAATTAGAGAAAGAATCGAGTTGACATTAATCAAGAGGGGACAAAGCCCATCCATGGGAATATGACTGAATGGCAAATTATTTTGACACATTTCAAAGATCTAAACGTAAGAAAAAAAAGTTAATTTTTGAATCTTGCTTGTTGACTCTTTCCGATAAAAAATTAAGTTCTAAGTATATTTTAAGAAGAAGCTTATTGTCGCTACTTACATTATTCACATTATTAACAGCATTGTCTGCTGGTTCTCTAGTGGTGAGTGCAAATGACATCCTGGACTCGTGGAGGCTGGAATTTATCATAATGCGGTGTAATTGTGTTCGGGATAAATTTAGCTTCTGCATCTTGATATCGAGATAATCTTCAATATGATGCTTGACGACCACATGCACCGCAGTTGACGCAGTAAAATTTTTCCTTAGGCTTCATCTGAGAAAATTTACACACTCCGGGGGCATGAGCCTCTATACGTTTTACGCTCCAGTAGTGAATGGTGTAGTTGGCAGCCAAATGAACAAATTGCTGACACTAGTAACACTGGTTCACTTGCCTTTTCTGGAGGCATTCTCACCTCACCACTATGAAATTTAAGTGCTTTATTTGATGAAGAGCACTTGGACTGCTTTTATTAGAAATTTGTACTTACTCCGTGTTGCAAAGGTTTTGATTGAAATTGGTTGAATGTTGGTGCAGTTTCTTTAACATTTCAGGAGATCGGTCCTGTCCTCTCTGCAATCTTGATCCTTCAGAGGCAGGGTCAGATTTTTTCACTTTTTGGGGTATAGCTGAATTGTGAAGCCTCCTCAAAAGTCAGAGTATCTTTGGCTGACTTGAAGTTATCAAGTGATTTTTTTTTAATTGTTGATTTCCCTGCGTTTACTCGTTTGATTTGAAAATCGCTTAATTTATTTTCAGCTGTCAATAGTCGAATAATATTTCTTCCGCTTTGTCCGAATAAATTTGTTGGCAGAACTTTTTCTGCCTTGTAGCACTCTTCTTTGGGAAGCCAGCAGAACTGCGAGTTAGTTTCTCCTCCTCGCTCTTATTTTTTAATATTAAATACTATTTACATTATCAAGGAATTACCGTCACCTTCAATTTCTATTTCTTTGGCCAGTCGTTCCAGTGCTGCAAAATAGTTTTGACTAGCGCCGCTAGTGCTTAAAATTTCTTCCGAAGTCGTTTGTTTCACATTTTTTCGTTTATTGTTGGACTTTCTCTGTAATTGCATCAATGGAAGAGCATCCTGTTCTTAAGCTGTACTGCCAAGGAGATAGGTTCCAAGCAGCACAAATCGCGTAACGTTTCCAAGCCGTGTCTAGTACACATATTGGGCGGTATGCAGATTGCGATCTGGGCCATCCCTTCCGCTTGTTGATCAGTACGAGTCTTACCACCTTCCAACGATAGCAGGAAACCCACAGGAACTTGAATAGACTGAGCAGCAAATCAGAACAATGATAAAAGACAAGGTGCAACACCTTAGCTTGGATGCCGCTTGGACTTGGAGCCATCCTTGGTTTCAGTGATATTACTGCCTCTTCCGATTCCAACCACGTAAAGAGTGGGCATTTGACTGCTTTTTTGACATGAGTAGCGTCAACATGGACAAGATGGGTGAGGAAAAGTGCTCGCACTGTTTCGTCCATCTTTTCTGTCTCATGTAGGCAGAACTTGTATAGAGCACCAAGTTTCCACGTAACCAGCCTGTAGCCAAATCTCCATGAACCTTTGTTCACCTTGTCCACTAGATTTCGTCAAAACCGGGCCTGACTGGTGTTTATCTTTTTGCGAAGGCATTCCCTAACTAACTTGTATGCTGCTGCTCAGTTGCATGCCTTGCCACAGTTCTTTGTCTGTTGAGCTTCACATCGAAGCTTGTGATGCTCCCGTCGTTTATCGGTGATTTCAGTCAAGCACTAGTACTCTGGAGGCGTGCCATGCCAGTATCTTTGATGGGGCATAGAAGTGCTGCAAGCAGATATGATGATGTTCATAGTTGAGTTCACCACGTCTTGAACTGCCAGCTCTTCAGTCACCTACTAGCCTTCCAGCAACGGCGCACTTATCTTGAGTGCCTTGGCAAACTTTTCGACGTCCATCCTCCCAATATTTCACGGTCAAGGTCAAGAGCATAGGTATTTAGAGATAATATCGTGGATCTCAAGCAGTAAGTGCTCGAGGACTACTCACCCAGTAATCGCAGAGCAGTCCTCTCCGATTGTGTACCCTCCGTACTAGGAATTCCGAGGAGAATTTGCAATCAGGTATAGTTTCTTCAGAGCCCACACGGTGGAAACTCAGCATATTGCCGATATTCAGCACGATAATTCTTTTCCTGATCTCTAGGACTCGTTTACCTTGGGAAACAGTTTGAGGCATGGTTCAGTCAATTGCTTTAGCATTGAAGTATCCCCCAACGAGTGGCAATCTGTGTTGAAGACCGGTTCGTCCGGCATTAGATACACACTAAAGAATGCAGTTCTTGAATATCAAACTCACAGGAAACCATCCTTCCATCCACAGCTCTCCACTTGGAAATCAATATTGTTACGAACCCAGATAGTAGTACCAGAATAGTCAGGATACCATGTTGGGGAGCTTTGGTTGAGGTGTTGTTCGCTGAGCAGTAGTAAGTTAGCTTGACTTTTTCTCACAAACTACTTGAGTGGATTTTCAGCGAGCGTGCTCTGATGTAGGTTAGTCTGCAGAATATACCTCATGGCAGAGTTGCTTTGGCTTTGATTAGGGCTTTCTGGAAAATCGTATTTTTGCCTGTGCCTGGCAGGTATTTCAAATCATCTGGCCCCGGGTCACTATCTTGATAGAAGAAGTAGTGTGTCTCTTCTGTGCACTGCTTCTTTTTTTGCCCTATTTTGCCACAATTATAGCACAGGGAGCTTTTGTCTATAAGCTTTATTGTATGTGATGATGAAAAGAGCATGTAGTCTCCTACCCACGCATTGCTGTGGTTGATTTAATACTAGAAAGTGCAAAAGGCGCTATCTTTATTAAATATTGTTCATGTCTTTTGAAACTTGGAGAGTATAAAAAACTTACACATGGTTGCCTTGAGCGCAGAATTTAATTGAGTTCAAAAATATATACGAGTATACATTTTAAATTGAGAAACTATGAAATTTCCAAATCATGCCGTTATTAACAAAGCTGAGTGAATTTCAACTTCTGAAGTATTTGCTATCCTAGTAACTATAAGGACACCTATATCTATCGTGTTTTAAAAATTTTCGGTCCACAGTAATCCAATCACGACGAAGGATTCAAGTTTACAGTATTATTTGCCTTCCATTGCACACCTCAACATTGATAATGCAGTTTAAAGACTGGTTTTGAAAAGGTTCCAGCAAGTCCTTTCATATGATGCGGGACGCAACAGTATTGTCGAAAAGTGTTAACATGACCTTATTGCAAAACAAGTAAAAGTAGCAAGAGAGTGCCCCTGCCAGAAAGGTATGGTAAAACTACCAGAAAATTAAACTTCTGAATATCAAAAGTTGACTATGTAATTTTCATGAATTGAGCTCGGAAATTTAACATATGGTTATTATGTATTTTGATTAGCCACCATTTTATTTTCAGGGCGCTGACCTTTATGTTAGAGAGTTGTTAGAAATTATTTCTAAAATTTTCATGAAGATCCTTAGACATCTGTAGAGCTTGGGTCTTTTCTGAACGTGTATTTAAACGGTATCACGTGTGATTGTTGTTGCAATTGATAAATTTTCAATTGTCTATAACTTAACTGTTTATGTCTCGTTTCTTATGAAACTTGCAGAAAACATGCGTTTTACATCAGAAAATTTAGATACTAAAGGGTTTTCCAATAAGAGGTGTTATTTTGAATAACCCACTATTTTGGTAGATGTCACCTTTGAAGCTGTAATTTTTGACATTTGACAAGTAAAAACTATGCCAATAATAACACTAGAACAATACACGCTTCAACAATGCACTGAAATTATTAAAATTCACTAATGGTGGAAATTTGGCGGAGACGGTTCGTAAAACTCGAACAATACAGAAATTGGTGGAAAAATTCGAGCTATTGGGACAAATTAGTGGTGTGAAGAATAAAACCCGTGCACGTCACTCAAGAACAGCCGAGAATATTGCTGCTGTAGCCGAAAGTGTTGAAGAAAACACAAGTTTGTCCATTCCTCGTCGTTCTTTGGAATTAGGCATTCCACAAATTTCATTACACTGTATTTTGGATAAAGATTTGGATCTTAAGGCTTATAAAGTTCAGTTAACACAAGAACTCATGCCGGTCGATCTTCAACAACGTCGTGTCTTTGGTGATTGGGTCCTTGAAATGCATGAAAATGATCCGGGATTCCATCGAAAAATCATCTTGAGTGATGATGCTCATTTCCACCTTGGTGGCTTCGTCAACAAGCAAAATTGTCGCATCTGGGGTCGGAAAACCCAAGAGTTATTGTTGAAAAGCCTCTCTTTCCTCAACGTGTGACTGTTTGGTGCGCTTAATTGTCCGGCGGAGTCACTGGACCTTACTTTTTCGAAAATGAGGCTGAAGCAATAGTTACAGTGAATATATTGCGCTATCGGGATATGGTTAATGACTTTTTATGGCCGAAATTGGGTAGTATTGATTTGGACAACGTTTATTTTCAACAAGACGGCGCTCTGTGCTACATAAGTAACGAAACCATTGATCTGAAAAGTTTCTGGACCGTGTTATCTTTCGAGGAGGTGATCACAATTGGCCACCGAGATCTTGTAATTTAACACCTTGCGACTTCTTCCTTTGAAGCCACGCGAAAGAGAAGGTCTACGCCAATAGCCCAGCGTCAATTCAAGACCTCAAAGATGGAATTCGTGAGGCTATCGAGGACATAGGGCAGCGACTTTGCGATTTGGTTATGGAAAAATTCATGTAAAGGATATGGTCCTGTATGCGTGGTTGTGGTAGTCATTTGCCTGATGTTATTTTTCACTATTAACGGCATACCTTCCTCTTCATAATGAAGTAAACATTTGATCATTTATATTGAAAAATGGGATTTTTCTTTTAATATCAAAATAACAGCTCTTATTGAAACCCCCGTTCGGAGAATCGTGGTGATGCTTGAATCACTTGAAAGATGGAACCAGGTGGCACATTAAATTTGGGCAATCCTAAAAGATAAAATAGATTCACAGCAGCCAAGGACGTCGGGGCTGGGGTTTGCTTGTCTGGTGATTGCTCCTTCCCTCTCCCCTTCCGCTGGAGGAGAGATTTCCCAGATTGAAGGCGCCTCATGACATAACAAAACGAGACATGGCCCGAATTAATGAGTCAAACGATTCCAGGCAGGGTTCTCGGGTTGACAGGGGAGGTTTTTAGTGGGTAGTGTAGTCCACTTGTGAGTATAGAAGTCCCACACTCAGCGCTTAAATGACATTCATCTCCCAACAACAAAAAAACGTAAAATGGTGGCCGTTTTAAATGAAAATATTGAGTGAATTTGTATTTGCTTCCCCGAATACAGCATTTAAAGAATAAACTATTAATGATAAAAACGTACATATTAAAGGTGACAAAACTACGGTAGTAGGTTTTTATGAGTACATTAATAACAAATACCTTAGAAGTTGAAGTTCACTCAAATTTGTTACCCCCCTACATGAGCGAGTAAGTTCTGGCTGGGTTTTACGGACCCGAGAAGTTCATTTGGAGACAGACACAGGCGCCATTTGCTTTACCTTTGGACTCCGTTTGAGCCACCAAGTGAGGGTGTGGCACACCAGAACTCATGCAAAATACTAGCGGGTCAACTACCCACTTCTTCGGCTTTTCTAGATTAGAAATTCTTGTTTCACTAAATCTTCTAGAGCTATAAATGTTTGAAAACACCAGCAAGGTACCTATAAGAAAACTTCCCAAAAGAATCAAAATGGTTGATCCCCGTACAGAACTATACACGCGTGGAAACACCACGCGAATCACTAAGGTTCACAGCTTACTCACGCAACGCGATCACTAATCGAAGGATTCAACCCGTAGTTGGTGCACTTCACATTGCTTAATGTGTAGTAATCAATATAAAATTATAATTTGATAAAAGAAACTTTAATCTACTTACAAGGGATGAGGGCTCCCGGGATTTTACACTAAAGGGTATTGTCCACTTTACTACCAAATGGTTTGCTAGTAACAAATGATTCTCCCTAACTACTTGTGTTGCATCCTCGCTGGATAATTGCTTATCAAATTCACTGAAAACTCTACCAATCTTCTACGCTATTCGTTGACTCTTCAACCATCACTTCAATTACTACGTCCTCCACTGTCGAAGCAAAGAGAAACCGGCAAGTACCTGTATATTCGCTTCATAACAAGCTCCTCGTTACCATCTGAAAACGCTCCACTCGTGAAACCGCCCGCAACCACCACTCTAAGGTTCTATTACACCTCGCATCCACCGGAAATTATATTAACGGCCATCCCACAGGAATTGAGCTTTCGTTTCATCAAATATTGCGCGTGTGTAACCATCAGTGGTTTGTTTAAATGCGTGCATTTAGCTTTGGTGCAAACTTGTTGATGGTACTGCTGTTTGGTGCATTTTTGCGCAGTTATTGCACTTTCGAGTACTTCTCGTTTCTCTTTCACTGCGCGACAAATGTCAACTACGGTGGTTGACAATAGTCAATGTTGGTATTGACTTCCGACTGTCATCATGGAGTAATTTGAAACGCATTTATTTAGTCAGTAAGCGTTTTTTTCGCCGCCAGTTTTCTTTAAACAAGAATCCGCGGATTGTACCGAGATTTTGTGACGCGTTTACGCAAGAAAAGTGCAAGTGGTGGAGCAACAGTTGGAGGTACTAGTAATGCAGGTAAGTCATCCTTCCATAGCTTGGTGAATTGTGCGATATTTACAGATCGAAAGAATGTTTTCTCGCATCATTTGTTCAATACATTTTTTATCTTCGTCTAAATCATTCAAACTGTAGTAGTATAACGTAAAAATCATAAAATATTGCTTCTCCGTTGCGTCTTAGTTTTTCACTGATTGTAAATATTGTTAACTTTTGTCTATTCACAGAAGAAAATTCCTTTGCTGGGACATATTGTGTAGTGAACGGTACTTTCCTAGACGCCAAAATACACCATTTTATCTTATTGTTAAATTAAACTTTCTTTTGATTTTCTCATTTCAAGTGATTAATAAATTACATATTATTGTAATATTCTATTGCCGGTCACTCTCCCGTCAGTCAACTGTTACCAATTAAAACCGGTAGTCATATCCTTTATATCGATAGCGAAAGGATTTCTGTCCGTAGTAGTTGCACTCGTTTTAGCTGACTTAGCTTCACTGCGGCGTCTACGTTTAATCTTTTTGGCCTTTCGTCGCTGCGGGAAGAGATGGTAGGGAATAAGATCAGGTTGATCCCAATCTTTCCTAAAAATTTCATTCATGTCCATTTTGTTGAAGCATTTTGTGAAGATCTTCACGTTTCAGCGCAATGGGTTGTGGAAAATCGTCCTCCACCGATCGTTTTGACTGATTCGATTTGTAGTCTTCATCAACCATATTCAGAAGCATAGCACTTAGATGTCATTCAAGCGGTAGCAGGTTCAGCATGCTGAGCAATAGTCCCAGATAGGTTAAATTGTAATCGTGAGTTCATCAGTGAAGTTGGTGTTAAATCTTTATTCATACAATGGTTCATCTTTTCTGCATCCATCTTTTCGTGTCCTTGCTAAGATTGGTGTGAATTTGAAGAGTTCATCCCCAACATGCTACTCGATACCATTTGCTGTTGATGTTGAGCAGAAGCGGCCGCTGCTGCCACCATTGACAAATCCATTTGCTCCGTGTGAAAGGGATTATCGTTATTGGCGTGGCCATCTAGCAATTCGCTTTCGATACTATGCGCATCAAAAGGAAGCATACTTAATGGATGGGCATGGTCAAATAGATTAGGTCGTTTTCCTATCAAATGTGGCTTATTAAGGTGACGAAATTCTTTTAACGAGAGTATAATTCTATTGTTGTTCTATGGTTAGTGCTGTAGCGGCTATTGTTGCTGGAGTAGCTTATGCTAGTGTTAATTTTGTTTGAGGAATTTGATTCGTCTGCTTGCATTTGCGATGGTTGACTTTATAGTTGATGGTAACGGCAGTTATGGCTGTTGTTATAGTTCTTAAAATAACCTGCACTTACAAGCTTCAAGGCTGAATTTACTATCTTTTCGTCTTATCATTAATTGATACCAATCACTTAAATTTTACGAAAAATGAATTCAACACCTTAGTTCAGGTTTTCCTCAAAATTGTTTAAGCATCATCATGCTTATTTAAGTTAGACGCTGAGTGCGGTATACGGGGTTCTTTCCCATAGGTACTTCAACGTACTAGCTTTGTTAATAAAATTAGTAGTAGAATATGTACGAGTATATATAACGTCTTTCCCAGTGAATTCATATGGATATCCTTAAATTTCAATTTAAGCAGTCGAAGGAAAGGTCCTTATACTTTGAAAGCTTTGATAAAGTTAAATCGTACTTATGGAAGTAATAGCCATTTGAAAGTTTTCCGACTGTAATAAAAACATCGTACGGTTTTTATATCATTTGGGCTTTTTAGCGAACCAGGCGCTACACTTTTAATTTGATTTTCTAATTTTCAGTTAAATGAATAATTAAAACATCTTCAACATTTCATTCAGTAAATGGTAAATGGAGTAACAATGGTTTTTAATTTTAAAGCGAGTATGTAAAAGCGGTATGCATTCGGGACATATTAATTTCATATCTTTATATGAACGCACGCTTAAACTTTTTTAATAAACTGTCAATGTCAAAACGTTAGTTAAAGTCTCAGATGAATAAGAACTAGATGGGCTGAGCTTATATAAAACGCATGAGAGAGCATGCAACCGGTTTCTGCTCTCTTCCAAGGGATCTGTCTGTCATTTCCTCTCCGTCTGCCTCTTGCCGCTGACTTTCTTGTTCCAGAAGTTCACTTGTATAGATTTGTCTGTCAAGTTGACTGATTCAAATTGGACGCCAAAATGGCCAAATTGCAAGTTTCGTCGCGAGTTTTATCCAATATTAAAACTTTGAAAAGTGTTCGCGATCTGAATTCATTCCAAGTGTTTAAACATTCTATTGTGTTTTGTGATTCAAATCACTTTAACGTGTGACACTGTGAAATTACTTTACAATTTCAAAGTGAAATGTGTAGTGCCTTCGTGCAAAAATCATAGTCGAAAAGGATCTGTAGGTGTTTCCTTTCACAGATAAGTAGTTAATATGTTAATGTTTTGCATGTTTTCCTCATAATGCTGAAGGTTTTCCAAAAAGAAAACAAATTTTTAATACTGTATGAAAATTTGTTTTTATTGAGCAGCAGCCATGTTCGCTTGTGCAATTTGGCTCTCTGGTAGGTTGGTAACAAGGGCATAGTAGTAGGAAAAGTGGTCGCAGGGGTTGTTGCGACCACATGGTCACGTGGCTGTCCACTCCAGTATTATTTAATTGCTCAATGGTTAAAGTCAACATTTTTATCATGGTAAAGTTCACAAACCAGCAACGTTTGAAAATAATTAAAAATTACTATTACTTACTACCATCGAAAAATCATCTTAAGCGATGAAGCTCATTTTTGGCTCAATGGCTTTGTTAATAAGCAAAATATACATTATTGGTCAGCAACAAACCCACATGTGCTTCTTGAGACACTGTTGCATCCGCAAAATATTACTGTTTGGTGCGGTTTTCATGTCGGAGGTGTGATTGGGCCGTATTTTTTCGTGTATGGAAACGACAGTTATGTTACCGTCAATGGAGAGCGATATCGTGCTATGTTGGAAGATTATTTGTGGCTAGAATTGGAAGAACTTGATATCAACGATATGTGGTTTCAACAAGACGGTGCCACTAGCCACAAGCACGCCTCACAACCGATTTATTGAAATTTATTTATTTATTGTTATGTCCTGAATGGAAAACCCTATATTTGTTTTTGATGTCGTTAAAGCTTTTCTTGAGTTTATTCATTATTGGTGTCTGAATATCGTAGATTGTATACAAATCCCTTCTGACATGAGTGTGTAGTTCTGTCTACCCAACTTGTATAAGCTTATTTAAAAGGAAAAATAAATAATTATATAATCACTTACCTCCTCTTGTTCTAATCGATTTATATCGCGAACTAGTCCACTTCCTACCAATGCTGTTGCTAATGTTCCGGATGCAACACAAATCAAGCTAACCGCTAAAAATCCTGTTTGTGCACTTTTCATGTTAATCACACATAAAGCTCCAGCAATTGCTGCAATTGCGCCCGACCATATTCCACAACCTGTTGTTGCCATCGAAGCACCCCGAACCAATTGAAGTCCTCCGAGCGCAACTAGTGCAATGCTCAGTGCAAATTGTATGATCCCGAATAAAATGTGCTTTGGAAAGTCACTACTCTTCTTCCTTTTCGTTGGTTTTGATCCTTCTAGTTTCTGTGGTAACTGTGGCGCATTCATTATCGACTTTTCATCGATTGTGCTGCTGAACACTTGCTTGGAAGTTTTTTCCGGTAGCAAGTGCTCAGGACTGTTGTAAATGGGGCTTGTATCCTTTTGGTCATCGGAAGATATCATGGAAATTTGTGAATTTGTCAGGCTGTTTTTGTTGTAATTATTGGTAGCATTTGTACTGTGAGTCATTGCGGCTGTCTGTTTTTCAATGATTTGTTGGTCATTTGATTGTGGGTTGCAATCAACTATTGTCTCCACACTAACTGATGTTGACTCTGTAGAATCGCTTGTGGACGTTGGTGAATCGGAAGATCTTGGTTCTTTGCTCATTTTGTTGTACATGAATCTGAAAAGGAGAATGTATGATATTAAGCCTTTGAATAATTGTGAAGTTCCTATAATAATGAATTGAGCGTTTCAGACAACAATAAAATCATTCCGTAGTAAAATAATGTATCTTGTATGAATTCTTAAAATAATATTAGTACCAAAATTATATTGTTTCTTGTAATCATTACTGAGAAATTCAGAAGTCGTTAGAATTGTGCTTTAAGAACTGACTTAGCTTTAGAGTGTATGGGAAGGATTTTAATCTTTCGTTAATTATTTGTTAGTTGCACCTCTGTGCATATTTGAGATAATCGCCCATAAAGGAGGCGATGTAGTTGCTTTTGTTTTATTTTGAATAGCTTTGTATTATTTCATATGTTTTAGAGCTTCTATCTTTTTCAGGAAGTGTATGATTGCCTGCACCTTGTCCGCTGTAGTTAAATAGACTAGCTAGAGAGTCCACAGCTTTAGAACATCTTACAGGTACTAAGAAAAGCTTTGCATGTATCTGTTTTTTATTTCCGATCTTATATTTCTTATATTGGCGCCATCAGAGAGTATTTCTCTTGTTGTGGTTTAATTGAGACAAATGCTAATTTTGTGCTATTTAGTGACTTAAGTTCATTCATTTTTGGATCTTCCAATTTATGAGCAGTCCTTCTATTCATGCATTTTTAGCTTCCCATTTAGGGTTACATATTATGTTATTTCATTTTAACACGAGTTAATAGCTACATGTGCACATATTGAAATCGCGACCTGTCTGTTTGTCTGTTCTTTATCCGTCCGTCTGTTACACTAGTATACCTCAAAAATCCACTTGCTATAAGGATCAAATAGATGTAAAGTGATGGCCTCTTGACAATCCAGGCACAAAAAAATACTTTAAGAATCCTTAGGGGTGTCTCTAGATATTTAGGGCAGGGACCCTTAGCCATTTTGTAGGGTTTTGTAAAATAATTTTACAAAACCCTTCTAAAATCGCGTCCTGCTTGTCCGTCCGTGTGTTACAGCAATTTTTCTCGGAAACAACTTAAGCTAGAAGCATCAAATTTTGTATGTAGGTGTAAAGTGGTGCTCTCTTCAAAGTTCAACTACAAAAAAATTTTATGAGGTATTTAAGGGGGGTCTCCCCATATAGGGGAGTGACCCCCCGAAAAAAACTCATTGAAGGTAGCCGATGTGGGTATCAAATGAAAGAACTTGATGAGAACTTTTCAAAACAGGTCTTAGTTTGGCAAAGTTCACTTCGAGGGGCGCACAGGGAGGGGAAATACACGAAAAATTTGTGTCCCCCCCCTCGCGATTGGACACCTGTGATCCGAAAAATCTGAAAAAAATCAGGATTGTAGGCCTTGATGAGTACAACAACAACAAATACGTGAGAATTCGTAATTCACTCAACTTTGTTAGTAATAGTATGATTTATCGATTTTATGATTTCTTGAATAAAATCTTAACCGTACCCTTAAATTCAATGAAATTCAGTACACTATTGACTATTCATAAAATTGATACATTCTGAAAGTTCCATAAAGATTGAATCATATTTAGCGAAGTTATAGCGGTTTGAATTTTCCTGTATTACTATCGAACAATATGCGCTGCATTTATTACTATGGCAACATATGGCTATGGAACAACATGCGCTTTTTACCGACTCAGACACTACAGGAATGATAGGTGACATGAATATCTTTGAGAATCGGTTCAGCTAGTGGTATCAGTAATCGTAAAACAAAATAGTGGCTGTTTTCAATGCGAAGATTGAATTATTTTGAGTTATTTTTTCCCAACTTCTGCGCTTAAGGTGCATGCTTTGAACACTTGATTCAATTTAATGAATGACTGAAGATGAGTACCTACAATTAATGCTCATAAGTGAAACAAGTCAAGAAGGCGGGAGAGAGCTCCTAGCAAAAGGGTTTTGTAACCATTCTAGGATTCGAAAAAATTTGCCATTAATCGATGATAACAGTACAGGAGAGTGGCCCTGAAAAAAAATTCATCAAACGTAGCCGATATGAGTATGAAATGAAAGTATTCACGGGAGTTTTTCAAAACAGTTCTTAAACTGTCAGTTTTTGCTTCAGTGGGGGCACAGGGGGGAAATACATGAAAAATGTGTTTCCTCCCTCGCGAATGGACATCTGAAATAATTATCAAGGGAGATATTTATGAGTATAACAATACCAAAAACCTCAGAAGTCGAAATTCGTTCAACTTTGTTAATAATAGCCTGATCCTCGTATTTCATACTTTCTCCAATAAAATCGTCATTGACATGTTTCTTGATTCGATCTGGTGGCTGCATTTTGTAAATTGAATACAAAACCCTTCTGACATGAGCGTAGGTCTGTTTACCCAACTGGTTTTTTTCTAAAAATGGACATGTGGGATGTCAAATAAAAGACCTGGAAGATAACTTTCCAAAACTTGTTTAAAAATGTATCATTTGCATGGCGAGGTGCAAGGGAGGGGAGATCTACGAAAATTAGATGCCCTCGCGTGTGGACACTTATGATCCAAAAACCCTGAAAAAATCATTGAGATAGCTCTCCATAATCATAATATAATTTGTAAATTTCATTTTTTCTTCACTTAAATCATATTATCATCTTTAAATTTTATGAAGCTCAGATCCAAATCGGCTGAACAAAAACAAAAATCCCCGTTGACAGCACCAGCCAGAAAGGTTAAATTTCTTGTATATAGCGTAAGATTTTAAACAAGTTGGGTAAACAGACCTACGCTCATGTCAGAAGGGTTTTGTATTCAATTTACAAAATGCAGTCACCAGATCGAATGAAACCAAGAAAAATGTCAAAGTCAATTTTATTGGAGAAAATATGAAATTCGAATATCATACTATTGTTAACAAAGTTGAATTAATTTCGACTTCTGAGGTTTTTATTATTGTTAAACTCATAAATATCTCCCTTGATAATTATTTCAGATGTCCATTCGCGAGGGAAGAAACACATTTTTCATGTATTTCCCCCCTGTGCCCCCACTGAAGCAAAAACTGACAGTTTAAGAATTGTTTTGAAATGCTCCCATGTAAACTTTCATTTCATATTCATATCGGCCACTCTTATCATCGATTAATGGCTAATTTTTTCGAATCCTAGAGTGGTTACAAAGCCCAGTTGCTAGGAGCTCTCTCCCGCCTCCTTGACTTGTTTCACTTATGAGTATTAATTGTAGGTACTCATCTTCAGTCATTCATTAAATTGAATCAAGTGTTCAAATTATGCACCTTAAACGTTGAAGTTGGGAAAAAATAACTCAAAATAATTCAATCTTCGCATTGAAAACAGCCACTATTTTGTTTTACGATTACTGATACCACTAGCTGAACCGATTCTCAAAGATATTCATGACACCTATCATTCCTCAAATTTTCATGCAAATCCTAGCAAAACTGTAGTGTCTGAGTCGGTAAAAAGCGCATGTTGTTCCATAGCCATATGTTGCCATAGTAATAAATGCAGCGCATATTGTTCCATAGTAATACAGGAAAATTCAAACCACTACAACTTCGCTCAATATAGTTCAATCTTTATGTAACTTTCAGGATAGATCAACCTTATAAATAGTGTACTGAATTTCATTGAATTTAAGGGTACCGCTAGGATTTTATTGAAGAAAACATAAAATCGATAAATCATACTATTACTAACAAAAGTTGAGTGAATTGCAACTTCTCACATATTTGTTGTTGTTGTACTCATGAAGGCCTACATTCTTGATTTTTTTCAGATTTTTCGGATCACAGGTGTCCAATCGCGAGGGGGGAGGACACAAATTTTTCGTGTATTTCCCCTCCCTGTGCGCCCCTCGAGGCAAACTTTGTCAAATTAAGACCTGTTTTGAAAAGTTCTCATCAAGTTCTTTCATTTGATACCCAGATCGGCTACCTTCAATGAAATTTTTTTTTCGGGGGGTCACTCCCCTATATGGGGTGACCCCCCTTAAATACCTTATAAATTTTTTTTGTAGTTGAACTTTGAAGAGAACACCATTTTACACCTACATACAAAATTTGATGCTTCTAGCTTAAGTAGTTTCCGAGAAAAACTGCTGTGACACACGGACGGACGGACGGACGGACAGACAGACGGACAGACAGGACGCGATTTTTGTAGGGTTTTGTAAAATAATTTTACAAAACCCTAAAAAGGATTTGGCTTGCCTACCACTAGACTTTTTACTGCAATTTACGTAGCACCATATGGGTATTTATTAACATAAAGAGAACCTACCAACGTTCGTATTTAGAGACCCTTTATGGAGGCGCAAATATTTTGCTAATTAAATTGAGTTGCACACGTATGGATCACATATTAAAAATCGGCGGGTAATAAATTGTTATAAACATATTTATACCCGTTTCGCCCCTCTCACATTTGCTGTTTATACATTTCACAGTGGTTACCACACAAAGGTGATAGTTTGTCGGCTTAGAAAGCTCAAATAGTTAATTTCAAAAGATTTCCATAAAAGTTTAATCAGCACTTGCGTTGCTATTAATGTATACATTTTGGATTCTTTTCTGAACCATAATTTTTATTGAAAACGGCTGCTAAAAATATTAAGCTGTAAATTTTCGACTTTTTTATTTATCATTCGATTTGCATAATTTTTTGCGAGTCAAATGAACTTACCTTAATAACTTATAATTTCAAGTTTCATTGGAATCTGTTGAAAAACTGGGCTGCTAGAGGGCTACAGAAATAAAACCAAACTTTAAATCCCCCCCCCCCGCTATGGGGAAACACCACTTTTGACCTACGTAGAAAATTTCCCCATTCTAGCTCATGTGGTTTGCGAGAAAACTTGCTGTGACGCACGAACAAACGGACGGATGGACAGTCAAATCGCGATTTTATAATTTTTAGGGTATTGTAACAATATTGTCGCGTGTTTTCGGTTCGCGGCCAATAATTTTAATGTTCCGGGGAAGTGAAAACGCAATGTCTTTTAAATTAAATTAAAAGAGTTTATTCAATTAATCACAAAAATGCACAATTACTTATTTTAGTATTTCACAATTTTAATTTTCACTAAGTCTATAAATTTGTCATTCAACTGTCCACTTAAAATCACTTCGCACTCAAACAATCAATCGTCTTTACTTCGCGTTCCACTATATCGCAGTTTTCTATCGCGGTTGTAATGAATGATCCCCCCATTCATTCAGCTCGCCTTTATATAGGGTCTCTACCTATTCACCCATTTCTCGTACATTGGCGAATGTTCTACCGAGAGATACCTGGTAGATTCGAGCAAATTAATGAATGGAGTGACGTCACTTGCAGATGTTGATCATGCTTGTTGGGTTCTCGTGGGTTCGAGTAAATTCATTTGTTGACGTTCTTAATGATTATGAAAACAATTGCGACAGCAGCTCGCAGAATTATTTGTACATGTAATTATTTGTACATTTAACACTGCCCCACCTCAGTTCTTTTCGCCCCGAAAAGATGTGTCGCTTTTTGTAGTCAATTCTCCCTGGGTGTGACATGGGGCAAGACGGTCCAGATGCACGATTTTCATTTTAGCTCTCGGCTTACGATGTTCCTGTATTCGGTATACGACGTCGTTGATTCGCTTTGTAACTCGGTATGGTCTCTCCCAATTAAGTTGCAACTTTGGAGACCTACCCTTTCACCGTTGCGGGTTAAAAAGCCACACCAAGTCATCTTGCTGGAAGCCAGTAGAATTAGCCTTTAGATCATACCTGGTCTTCATGCGGTCAGTAGCCGATTCAAGGTGTTTTCGCACTGTCCGATGTATCTGGTTCAACCGTTGTCTTAGATCACTTGCGTACTCAGAGATCGTTTGGGGTTTCTCAGGGGGTGTTCCGAACTTTATATCGGCTGGCAAACGAATAGTCTTTCCAAAAATGACTTTGGCTGGGGCTTGGCCCGTCGATGCATGTTCGGCAGCTCTGTACGCCATCAAAAATAGTGGGATATGTCGGTCCCAGTCCCTTTGGTTCTCGTCAACCATCTTCGCCAGATGTTTATTGAGCGTGCCGTTAAACCGTTCGACCATTCCATCGGATTGGGGATGCAGCGGTGTTGTCCAGTAGTTCACACATTTCGCCAAAAACTAGTGACTCAAAGTTTCGGCCTTGATCTGAATGTAATTCGCAAGGTACGCCGTACCTACTGACCCAATTTAACACTAGCTGTTCAGCTACGGTAGTTGCTTCCTGGTTGGGAATGGGGTAGACCTCGGGCCACCTGCTGAAATAATCGGCTACAACCAGCGTATATCGATTTCCCCAATCGGATTCAGGAAAGGGTCCTGCGATGTCAACAGCAATCTTTTCGAATGGCACGCCTACGTTATAGGTTTGCATTTGTCCTCTCAGTCGTCGCTTTGGGCCTTTGACGGAAGCGCAAATTGTGCATCTGTGACACCAGTCCTCTACGTCTTCTCGAGCGTGGAGCCAGTAGAACCGTTCCCGCAATTTCGCTAAGGTCTTGTTAACACCAAGGTGGCCTCCCGAGGATCATTCGTGCATCTCCTTAATCAAATCGTGGATTCGGCTTTTGGGAAGTATAGTTTGCATCCCATAGGAGCTACCATCCGCCGTTTCCCATTTCCGCTTGAGTACGCCACCCTCCACCTGAAGGGAGTTCCATTGTGCCCAATAGCTTTTCAGGGTTGCGCCATGCATTGAAATGTCTTTCCACTCAGGTCGCCCAGTCGTCTCCTTCCATACGAGCAATGGTCCGATGTCTTCATCGGCTAACTGGGCGTTTCGAATCTCCTCCGATGACCAACCTTCATCCAATTCCACCGTTATCAATCGCAGATCAACGAGCGGTTCCTTTTCCTCAATCCGTCGGCAATGCTTGCAGTTAGCTGGACATGGACGGCGGGATAGGGCGTCAGCATTTCCATGAACTCCGCCCTTCCGATGAACAATTTCGTAGTCGTATGACTGCAATCTTTCGATCCATCTCGCAACTTGTCCCTCGGGGCTTTTGAAGTTGAGCAACCATCTCAGTGATGCATGGTCCGTTCGAAAAACAAATTTCTGGCCATATAGATACTTGTGGAACTGCTTAGTGGCCTCTATTATAGCCAATAGCTCCTTCCTGGTCACGCAGTAATTCCTCTCACTTTTTGAGAGAACTCGACTGTAATAAGAGAGAACTCTTTCTTCGCCATTGATCTGCTGGGAGAGTACAGCTCCAATACCGCCGTTGCTTGCATCGGTGTCAACTACAAACATTTTTCCGGGTTTCGGATACGCCAGCACGGGTGATTCACACAGCTTTTCCTTCAGGGTCTCAAAGGCTGTCTGGCATTGTTCATTCCAGACATACGGACGATTTTTCTCGGTTAGCTGATGGAGACACTTAGCTATTTTGGCAAAGTCTTTGACGAATCTTCAATAGTAGGTCGCCAGACCCAGAAAACTTCGTAGTTGGCGCTTGTTGTTTGGTGTTGGCCAGCTTTTCACGGCTTCAATTTTCTCAGGGTCTGTTTTGACCCCTTCTGCTGATGCGACGTGTCCCAGGTATTTTACTTCATCTGCGAAAAGAGTACACTTGTCGGGACTAAGTTTCAAATTTGCCAGTCGTAATCGGGAGAAAACCTCTTCTAAGTTCCGCACATGCTCTTCGAACGTTCTACCGATGACGATGATGTCATCTAGGTATACCAAGCAGGTTTTCCAGGTTAGACCACATAGCACATATTCCATCAAGCGTTCGAAAGTGGCTGGAGCATCGCAAAGCCCAAACGGCATCATCACAAATTGCCACAATCCGGTCCCAACTGAAAATGCGGTCTTCTCTCGGTCCTTCTTGTCAATTTCTACCTGCCAGTAGCCACTCTTGAGATCAAGTCTAGAAAACCATTTTGCGTCGGCTAAAGTGTCCACGATGTCATCGATGCGTGGGAGTGGGTAACTATCTTTCTTAGTGACGTCGTTAAGCTGCCTATAGTCGACACAAAAGCGAGTGCTACCATCCTTTTTCTTGACTAGAACTACAGGCGCGGCCCATGGACTGACAGAAGGTTCAATAACGCCTTGTTTTTCCATGTCCGAGATCAACGCGCTCACTTCTCCTTGTTTGGCTATAGGGAGACGTCTCGGTGCTTGTCGAATCGGCTTGGCTCCCTGTGTATCTATGACGTGAGTTACCATACTCGTTCGGCCTTGGTCATCCGGGCTTGTTGAGAAGATGTCACTGTACTTGGTGACCAGATCAGAGGCTCGTTTGAATAGCTGCACTGGCAATTTGACCTGCTTCAATATTGCAGACGTGGATTCCCGGGCTTTGTCTGTGTCTTGCCTCCTTTTCCAATGATGGTCGTGAGTAGCTTCCAAAGAGGTGATGGTGGAAACAGGCTGGCAGCTGCCGATGACTTCTCCCGCTTTGATGCTCGTGGTTGAGTCTGCGGTGTTAAGGACTCTAACCGGCACATATCCGTTCCTTAAAGATCTCACAAGGCATCGTCCTACAATCAAACTGCGTATTGCGGACGTCTTCGTTGGCTCTATCAGATAAGATCGGTGGTCTCCAGAATCACCATCAAGCTTGGCCCATACAATGCTTTCGGAAGAATTCGGTACATCAGTGTCAGTACATACCACTACATTCATCTTGGGAATTTGGACGCTGGGATCCTCCATGAGTACTTCTACATTCTGCCATTTCAATACACGTTTGCCCAAATCCAACGTGATTCCATGTGGTCGCAGAAAATCCATTCTGAGAATGCAGTCATCCATAATGTTCGCGACCAGAAAATTATGTCGGAACACGAGGTCTCCCAACTGTATCTGGAGGTTGACCTCTCCATGAACAGGTGCAGTTTCTCCCGTAGCTGTCCGTAGTGAGAAAATTCTGCCCTTGTGAAGTTGTTGCTGTCTAACTAGGTCTGGTCGGATAATCGATCGGGTTGCACCAGTGTCGATTGTTATGGTGCAGTGTTCTCCGTCAACTTGACCCGGAAGGCATAAGTCCGCTTCTCCACGATGAAGTCATGACACGATGATTTTGGTGCTGGGGACGTCGATCCTCCTAGCCGACCTCTGCCCCACGAAGTTGGCTCTTACATGTTTCCCGACCCCTCTGTTTGAAGGGCTTCCATTCTGGGCTCCTGACTCGGTCTGGATCTCCTCCTAGCTGCACACCCTGGACAATAGCTCGGTTTTCTTCGCTTCTTGCAGTCTCTTTGCAGGTGCCCCTTCTCTCCCCAATTCCAGCATCTAGGCGCACCATTTACATGCGGATCTCGCTCAATTTCCACACGCTCACACCTGCACTCGTCTGTCACAACCTCAGGAACCCGGGCAGTGGTACGAGTCACATTTTTCGCTGCCTCAAAGTTCAGACTATAAGCCAGTGCGTCCTTAACCGTTTGCTTTTGAGCTAAACGCACGGCTTGTTGCAATTCCGGGTCCTTTAGTGCGCTGATGAATGCTTCTGTCGCTGTATCATCTCGATGTTCTGGGTCGTAGACTGGATAAGCCAAAAGTGCCAGTCGCTCAATGTCTTGGGCTAGCTGCTGTAGGGTTTCACCAGACTTCTGCATTCGATGCCTTAGCTGTGACCGATAAATCTGCTTCAGATGATCGTCTCCATAACGCATGTCGAGCGCATTCATTATAGCATTCGGGTTTGAGTGCAATTCAACGGGGATCGTCTGCAACAGCTCAGCAGCTGGGCCTCTTAGAGCAAGAATCAATGCAGTTGCTCGTTCCTGCTCATTCCAGTGATTTATGCGAGCAGCTGCTTCGAACTGGGTTTTGTAAATAGTCCAGGCCGTTTGCCCATCGAATATTGGTGCTTGCACATTTCTAGATGAGCTTTGCGCTGCGGTTATAATTGGGGCTGGTGAGGCGGTTACTACTGCCTTCGCTGCTTCCAAGTCCTTTTTCACTTTTTCCATCTCATGGTTGACCTGGCTGATCTCAAGGTCGATTCTCTCCTCGACCTGGTATACCTTCTCCTCGACGCATTTAATTTGGCTGTTGAGACTACTGAGCTCCGCTTTTATTTCGGTTGACTGTTTTTCCAGCTTCTGTGTGATGTCTGCCTTGTTTTCGAACGCTTGTTGGTCTAGCTTCGCTGATTGTTCATTAAGCTGCGCTGATTGTTCACTTAGCATTGCTGATTGTTCATTTAGCTTCACAGCTAAACTGGATGTCTGTTCATTTAGCTGCGCTGATTGTTCATTTAGCTTCGCAGTCAAATTGGATGACTGTTGTCGCTGCTCTTGCTGCATCAGCATCAACATTTGCATCAGCGCATTTTCTGGTTCCTTTGGTTTTGGTGTTTCGGCTTCACCACCTTCTGCGCCTCTTTCTGCAGCTGAGAGCTCATCCGAATCCAGATTCACGCCTTCCGACTCAATCGCATCACGCAAGCGTGCAATCAGTATAGCCTTTGTACCTTGTGTAGCCAGATTTCGTTGTTCTAACTCCTCTATGAGCTTCGATATGCTCAATTGATTAATTTTTAGATGTAAATTTCCTGGCATTTTTATTGTTTCGGCTATTTTTCCACGTTAACTTTCACAATTGTGCACTTTAAAATTGTTTAAACGTTTTCACTTCCAAAATTTTAATCTCACTTCTCCACACCACTGTCGCGTGTTTTTGGTTCGCGGCCAATAATTTTAATGTTCCGGGGAAGTGAAAACGCAATGTCTTTTAAATTAACTTAAAAGAGTTTATTCAATTAATCACAAAAATGCACAATTACTTATTTTAGTATTTCACAATTTTAATTTTCACTAAGTGTGCAAGATACATCCAAATTAAACTCCCATGAATGCTCACCATCATCTATAATTTAAAAATCCACACACAACATTATTTCCGAGGTCACCAACCCAAATCACCTTTAATCAACACCAGATACCTGTATCGGCATATTGAACTTCACACGATTACGCATATCAGCATATCCACCAGCGACAAACATCAATAACAATTAGGATATTGAACTTCACACGATTACGCATGTCAGCATATCCACCAGCGACAACCATCAATAACAATTAGGATGATTGAACTTCGCACGAGTACGCATGTCAGCATGGTTATTAACACCAAATGCATCAATACCGCACGAACTGCACCATCATCGAAATTTCCATTGATCCAATTAATTTCATAGTAATTTTTGGTCAGCAAAATATTTAAAGTAAAATGTAATGTATAAATACGAAGAGATTTGAACAATAAAGTCACTCTGGTAAGATATTGTAACAAGTGCGTTTCATTTCAGATTTTTTACTTTCCAGAACATTGGTCCGTCGAGCCGGATAGTTCAACCTAGCAACCAGCACCGCAATCAATCGCAGATACAATTGGAGGAGTTTGAACTGGAATGTTCAAATTAGCAACCAACACCGCAACCAATCGCAAGTTCAATTGGAGGAATTTCAGCCTGATTGTTTAACTTGGCAAACAACACCACATCAATCGCAGATACAATTGGAGGAGTTTGAACTGGATAGTTCAACCTAGCAACCAGCACCGCAATCAATCGCAGATACAATTGGAGGAGTTTGAACTGGATAGTTCAAACCAGCAACCAGCACCGCAACCAATCGCAGGTACAATTGGAGGAGTTTGAGCGGGATAGTTCAACGTAGCAAACAGCACCGCAACCAATCGCAGGTACAATTGGAGGAGTTTGAGCGGGATAGTTCAACGTAGCAAACAGCACCGCAACCAATCGCAGGTACAATTGGAGGAGTTTGAGCGGGATAGTTCAACGTAGCAAACAGCACCGCAACCAGTCGCAGGTTCAATTGGAAGAGTAAGAGGGCAGTAACAGCTAGAATACGATGGCTACTCCAATCGCAGCACAAAAACTAAATTTTGACAGCATCAATCGGGTGATCTCCAACTTCAGGAAGGATGGAGCCAGTAGACACTCGTTAGCATACTTCGAGACAAGGTTAGCTCGTCTTGAAGAACAATGGAAGGCATGTGAAGAATTACATGCTCAGACCTATGCGCATTTGCAGGAGGAAAAGGAAAAAGGCTTATTGGAAAAGTACATTGAAGATTATGCATGTATCGAGGATCTAGTGTTGGAACACAAGACGATCTTCAAGGAAGGTACCTACAAATATCGTGCTGGTACCTCAGGGCAACCACAACCAGCTGCAAATACAAGTGACAACCTACAGTTGGAGCGGATTAAAATTCCTACATTTGATGGGAACTACGGGAGTTGGATAGCGTTTCGTGATCTATTTAGATGCATGATTCACGAGAATGCAGCCTTGTCACATGTTCAGAAGATGCAGTATCTACGCAGCAATATTAAAGGTGAAGCAGAAAAGCTTGTTAGCCACCTAAACATAGTGAGCGACAATTACGATGCCGCATGGTCAATATTATGTGAGAGATATGATAATATGAAGATCATAGCGCAGGAGCTTATGCAACGTTGGTGGAGTGCAGGTTCAAACCAGACAAACCATGCAATAGGGCTTCGAGATATGGTGAACACCACCAATCAACTTATAGCAAGCCTGAAAACGCTGAAGATCGATGGGTTTGATCTCGCCATAGTATTTATTCTGAACAGCAAGCTCGATCAAGAGTCTAGAGCGGAATGGCAAAAACTAATAAGCGAGAGCACAGAAGTACCAACGCTAAAGAAGTTTATAACTTTCCTTACCCAAAGATTCACCATGCTAGAATCATTAACATTGTCAAAGCCATACTCAGAACCAAGACCACCAAAAAGGATTACTACGCACACTACACAAGTGGCAACATTACGGTGCGCTATGTGCACCAATCCCCATCGGTTGTTCGAATGCGAACGGTTCAAGAAAGCAGCCGTGGACTCACGCCGTGAATTGGTAAAGAACAAAAAATTATGTTTCAATTGTCTATCGGAACAACATACAGTGAAGCAATGCAAATCAAAGAGAACGTGTAAAAACTGCTGCAAGCGTCATAATACTCTACTGCACGCTGGAGATGAGAGGTTACAGCCAACGGAATTACCTCTGTCCAAACCAACTACCTTTCAGACCCAAGCACATAATGCCTTGCTTTGCAACACTCAAGTGCTGCTTGCCACAGCACTTATAACTGTAAAAACTAGTGAAGGTGCAGCTGTTACGCTACGAGCATTATTGGATATCGGCTCACAAAGATCCTTCATCACAGAATCTGCCGTCCAATTATTAGGGCTAACGCGCAAACACTCGAAAACGTCAATAGGAGGCATTGGGTGTTCAGAAGCCATAACATCTAGGGGAGTAGTTGAAATCACAGCATTGATCGGAAATAAGGAAGACGAGACTCTTTTGAGTTTCTCGGCATTAATAATTCCCAAAATTACGGCAATACTTCCCGCCATAAGCATCAATGTTGCTCTACCTCCACGACTCAAGAAATTAAAGTTGGCAGATCCCGGTTTCAACCGGCCATCCCACATCGACCTACTTCTTGGAGCAGACATCTATGGCAGCTTACTAGCCAACGGGTTCGTTCATGGTCAACCATGCGCACAGAACACAAAACTCGGATGGGTTCTTTTTGGATCAACTGCCAGCATGCGAACCGACAAAAGCTCTCTATCGTTCGTAGCATCCGAAGAACTGGACAAAACTCTCAGGCGTTTTTGGGAGATCGAAGAACCTTCAACTACAATACAACCAGCACCAGAGGATGCTCAAGTTGAAAGACACTACTCTGAAAATACGTGTAGAAACGTAGATGGAACATACACAGTTATGTTGCCATTTAAATCCAATCGTGAGCACAGAGAAGAACTGAAGGAATCTGTTCGCATCGCACATATTAGATTCCGACAGCTGGAGCAGCGGCTTTCAAGTCATCCGGAACGAAAAAAGGAATACCATGCATTCATGGAGGAATATTTGAACCTTGGCCACATGGAAAAAGTGCCGGATAATTTAGTCCAGAATACCGATTGCTATTACCTTCCACACCATGAGGTTATTAAGGAGACGAGCTCCACGACAAGGTTACGGGTGGTCTTCAATGCCTCGCAGAGGTCATTAGGTGGAAAATCGCTGAATGATTTGTTACACGTTGGTCCTACAATACAAACTAATCTTCTGCATCTACTACTGAGATGGCGAAACTACCAGTACGTCGTTGCTGCCGACATAGAAAAAATGTATAGGCAAATACGAGTTCATGACAGCGATCGCGACTACCAGCGCATATTGTGGAGGTTCTCTAATAAAGACCCAATTAGTCACTACAGATTGAACACAGTGACATACGGTACAGCCTGTGCACCATTTTTAGCAATACGGACTCTTCAACAACTGGCAATTGATGAACGTGTCACCCACCCAGAAACCACTGAAACGATACTCCAGGATTTTTATGTCGATGATCTTTTGACTGGCTCAAATGATTTAGGTCACCTAAAACACTTGCAAGCCGAACTTAGAGTAGTGCTGCGCAAAGGGGGCTTCCGTCTTCGAAAATGGTCAGCCAATCACCAAGACCTTTTAGAAGCTATTCCAGAGGAAGATCGCGAAAATCAAAAACCGTTAGACATAGCTCTTTCGGAAGAAATTAAAACGCTTGGATTACAATGGCATCCTGCGCAAGATGTGTTTTCATTCCAAGTCCGGCTTATAGAAGAACAAAAGCTAACAAAGCGTTCTATACTTTCAGAGGTAGCGAGACTATTTGATCCATTGGGTTGGCTACAACCGTGCATAATCACAGGAAAAATTACCATGCAGAAATTATGGCTACTTAAATTAGGATGGGATGACGAGGTACCTCTAGCCGCAGCGAAGGATTGGAATAACACACGCAAGCAACTACTAGTGCTCGAGAAACTTCGCATCCCTAGATGGAATAACTACACAAGCCACGCACCCATAGAGCTACATGGTTTCTGCGATGCCTCAAATGCAGCTTACGCAGCTGTAGTTTACGTACGAGTTTTTGACGCAAAGGGGTGCATATCTACTAGCTTGCTCAGCGCAAAATCCAGAGTTGCGCCATTAAAGACGATATCTATACCGAGGCTCGAGCTCAGCAGTGCGGTTCTCCTGTTAGAAACAATGAAACATGTAAAACAAGCATGTAAGTGGACGAATATTAAAACATACTATTGGACCGACTCAAAAGTTGCCTTGGCTTGGATTCAAAAACCTGCAGTAACTTGGAAGGTTTTTGTGGCAAATCGTGTAAGCCTTATACATGAGGAGTCAGTACCTAATGATTGGCATCACGTTTCTACGAATGACAACCCAGCTGATCTGGCTTCAAGAGGAATTCGTCCGGAACAGTTGCTTGCATCCTCTCTATGGTGGGAAGGGCCAGGCTGGCTCACCAGCCCAGTAATTCCTACAACGAACAACTTAACGTTGACAGCAATTGAACAGGAAGTTGTTACGGATGAAACACGGTCAGTAGCGATAGTAGCAACTGAACCCACGCCAGAGCCAGAAATACTCGGGAGATACTCGTCGCTTTCAAAACTTCTTAAAGTTATGGCCTACATACGTCGATTCACTTATAATGCATCTCATCCAAACCACAAGCGGACAGGTTCTTTAGCTTTCGAAGAACTACAAGAAGCGAAAATTAAATGCATACGCCTATCCCAACAGCACGCCTTCCCACAAGAAATACATGCTCTACGCAACAACAACGAAATATCCAACTGCAGCAGCATTAAGACGCTAAATCCATGGATTGACGCCCATGGAATCATCAGGGTTGGAGGAAGATTGCAACATGCACCAATCCATGAGGAAGCCAAACATCCCGCAATAATTTCTCGCGACTCATTCGCAACACTGATAGTGAAGCAACAGCACTTGACAACATTACACGGAGGAATACAACTGGTTCTGGCAGTCGTACGACAACAATACTGGATTCTGAATGCGCAATCTTTCGTTAAGCGCATACTAAGGGATTGCCTCACCTGTTTTAAATCCATAGCACGTCCAGAAAATCAGTTAATGGGACAACTTCCTCCACCCAGGTTTCAAATGGAGAAACCCTTTGCACAGACAGGGCTAGATTACGCCGGGCCGATAACCATTAAATGGAATGGTGGACGGGGAAGTAAAACAAGCAAAGCGTACATTGCCGTCTTCGTCTGCATGGCAACTAAAGCCTTCCATCTGGAAGCCGTTAGTGAACTATCGACACCGGCATGCGTCGCGGCAGTTCGACGATTTATCGCCCGAAGAGGCAAATGTCACACCATATACAGCGACTGCGGCACAAATTTCCTAGGCAGTGAAAGGCAGTTAAAGGAGGCATTCAAGGAAGCCACGAAGAACTGTGAGGAACTTCTTATTAATGAAGAGATGCACTGGAAATTCATTCCTCCTGGCAGCCCACACTTTGGTGGACTCTGGGAAGCTGGAGTAAAATCCATGAAACGACACTTGATAAGGACAGTCGGGCAACAGTTACTAACAATCGAAGAGTTATACACCCTCTTAGCGCAAATAGAGGCCTGCCTAAACTCGAGGCCCTTATGTGAGGTAAGCAGCGACCCCAACGACCATACAGCGATTACTCCTGGGCATTTCTTGACGGGATACAACTTGTTCGAGATACCATCCCTCCCATCAAGTAAATCCATCAATGCTAAATGGGAATCAGTTCAAAGAATTAAGACACATTTCTGGAATCGGTGGAAGCTTGAATATCTCAGCCGACTGCAACAAAGGCCAAAATGGATGACGATTCGACCCAACCTCCAGGTTGGAGATCTTGTTCTCGTGAAAACCGACAACTTTCCATCCACGCATTGGCCACTCGCAAGAGTGACGGACGTACATCCTGGGTCAGATGGTATTGTCCGCGTTGTGTCCGTCAAGTTCTACGGTAGAGTCACTAGACGCCCTATCACCAAGATTTGCCGTCTACCATTCACTAACACAAGTCCAGAGCCTCCTACAGAACAACCAAAATCGGCTACGCTGTTAGCGACGGCAGAACCGAGTAAAAGGAAACGACCCAAAATCGCACCTATTGGAAACACGTGGTCGAAGTATCTATCAACCTACTCCAAAAAATCCAAATCTGAACCTATAGACCCCACTCCAACGAAGGTACGAACCGCAGGAATAGCATCGAAATTACTATACTCCCTCCTAGTAGTTTTCTGTGTGTTTCCACAAATGAATTGCGATGTTAATATCACGCAACTTACGACTGGGTTTTACATCGAGCACCTCGGAGCCGCACAAATCCACAGAGGAGCGTTCAAAATACAACTGCAACTACCTTGGACTAATCTTGTATACGATCAAAAGAACATAGAAGCGGTCGTGGCAAAATTTCATGGACTGTGCCAATCTAGCTCTAGTATATCAACTGAAATCGGTAGCTTTGAACTAGTCCACCATTTAAAAGAGCTTAAAGAAGAAATTGTCCATAAAATGCTTACTTTAAAGTTGTTGCATCACAGAAGGCGAAGAGGTGCGCTTGGAACTCTATTAACCGCTGTTTTCGGAATAAATGACGAGGCCTACAAGGACATCAACAGTTTATCTGACAATCAAAAGAAAATCATACGATCTATGAACAGTCAAGACAAACTCATGCTAAAGGCAGTGAAAACCCTCAACAGCACCTCAGGTAGAATCGATACCCAGCTAAAACGATTTCAAGCTCAGCTACAAAGAGGTATAGAACGAGTCAACGAACTAGGCCGCTGGTACAAAACCATCGATCACAATAAAATCAGCATTCACCTTTTGGCTACGTACCAGCAAGCAGAAAACTACCTGCAAGAAGTTCACCAGAAGTATTCTAGTCTACTATCTACTCTCGTTTCACCAACAAGCATCTGGGAATGCATCAGAACAAATGATGCCCTTCAAGACATCAACCACACACAAACGCTGCTCCCAGATCACATGCAGATCTTATATCAAGCAATCGAACCCATTCAAATCAATGTTGATGATACTTATATCAACTTACTGGCATTCCTTCCCATTATCGACAACCGCCCGTACAACTTGATAAAAGCCACACCAGTTCCAGAATGCATCGGGAACAACACATTCCGAACATTTGACATACCATCAACGATTTTAGGCGTAAACTATAACTTGCAGCAGTATTTTGAAGCTTCCAGTGACGACCTCTCCAGGATCGCAGCCAATCAATATCTAGTAGACATCAGTATACTCCATGACGTGAATTCGAAACCAAATTGCTTGATCAATGAGATACACAAGGTATTCGGCAGAGACCCGTGTGCAGTACACACTTTCAAAATAAAACGTATAGTATGGAAACAACTGCACGACCCAAATACCTGGTTATTCACGACGCCATCAGCAACCCCAGCGCAAGCCATTTGTCAAGGTGACCGCCAAAATGTAATCCTTAATAACACTGGGATCATAAGACTGTCGCAGGACTGTAGTCTTAGAGTTGAAAATTCTCTGTTCACTGCCTCTTGGAAAGGCGCTACGCGGAACCTTTCCGTATACATGCTTCCACACCCACCTGTCCTCGATCAGACAATAAGCCAACAAACTATTCCTAATCTTTCAGCGCCAAAAATCATTAAATCCGAAGAATCCTTTGGAGCTTACATTCAACAAGAGCAGAACATCATTGAAGAAAACGAAACTACCTCTTGGTCAACCATTGGTCACCACGGGACAAACATCAGCCTGTCTGTCTTAATAACCTTGATTATTACATCAGCTTGTTTTCTTCTGATTCGATATCGTCGCAAAAAGGTCCAAATAACACCAAACCAGCAAAGGACTACGTGGTACGAAATGTCGACAAATTCTAAGAACTAAGAACCTCGGACGGTTCATGGCGGGCGGTAATGTGCAAGATACATCCAAATTAAACTCCCATGAATGCTCACCATCATCTATAATTTAAAAATCCACACACAACATTATTTCCGAGGTCACCAACCCAAATCACCTTTAATCAACACCAGATACCTGTATCGGCATATTGAACTTCACACGATTACGCATATCAGCATATCCACCAGCGACAAACATCAATAACAATTAGGATATTGAACTTCACACGATTACGCATGTCAGCATATCCACCAGCGACAACCATCAATAACAATTAGGATGATTGAACTTCGCACGAGTACGCATGTCAGCATGGTTATTAACACCAAATGCATCAATACCGCACGAACTGCACCATCATCGAAATTTCCATTGATCCAATTAATTTCATAGTAATTTTTGGTCAGCAAAATATTTAAAGTAAAATGTAATGTATAAATACGAAGAGATTTGAACAATAAAGTCACTCTGGTAAGATATTGTAACAAGTGCGTTTCATTTCAGATTTTTTACTTTCCAGAACACTAAGTCTATAAATTTGTCATTCAACTGTCCACTTAAAATCACTTCGCACTCAAACAATCAATCGTCTTTACTTCGCGTTCCACTATATCGCAGTTTTCTATCGCAGTTGTAATGAATGATCCCCCCATTCATTCAGCTCGCCTTTATATAGGGTCTCTACCTATTCACCCATTTCTCGTACATTGGCGAATTTTCTACCGAGAGGTACCTGGTAGATTCGAGCAAATTAATGAATGGAGTGACGTCACTTGCAGATGTTGATCATGCTTGTTGGGTTCTCGTGGGTTCGAGTAAATTCATTTGTTGACGTTCTTAATGATTATGAAAACAATTGCGACAGCAGCTCGCAGAATTATTTGTACATGTAATTATTTGTACATGCAACAATATTTTACAGTATCCTTAAAAATGGTCTGTTTTATAAATACTTTTAAGTTAAGTCATTTAAAACGTTTTCATGGCAAATATTCATTATTTCAGTTGCTACTAAAATAGCGAATTGCGCTAACCTTCTGACCTTTGGGAGCCACCATTTTGAGCGCATACATTTAATTTTGGATTATTTTACATCATTGTGTGCTAGGACCTCATCAATCAATGTACCAAATCTCGTTCAAATCGGAGTTTCATTCTAGACAGGGCAAAATATTCAATTTTCAGTGACAATGGCAGGTAAAAATATAAGGTTTTAAGTTTTCGACTTTTTTATTTTTCATTCAATTTCAATAGTTTTTTTTTGCATAATGCAGGCACTTAGTATAGAGGTCCATAACCTCAAGTTTCATCAAAACCTGTAGGAAAATATGACCGCTAGAGGGCCACAAAAACCTGAAAAAATCGCACATTCAAACCGCCGCCATTTTGGAAACTGCACACGCATGATCACCAAAAAGTCTGTAGATTTAAGGAATTTCTATCCTGAAGTTTCATATACGTCGAATCAAAATTGCGACTTTTAGAAGCCTTTAAAGTTTTAGGTTTCAACTTGCCGCCATTTTATGTTTTGACCTGAACTCCAGTTTTCTTACATAATCCTTTAGATACTTATAGGTTTTATCAAACTACGGAATTTCATTGATATCAGTTGAAAGCGTCCGCCATTTTGTTTCAGCCGTACCAACTTTGGATTTTTTATTGTGAGATTCATCACATACTTCAGTGAACCTTTGTACCAAATTTTATCCAAATCGGAGCTGTATTTTGGTCAGAACAGAAATCACGATTTTTCGTCTATAATGGGCGCCATTTTGTTTTCGCCTGGCCATGAACTTAACGGAGATATTTATTCAGTACACCTTTCCTGTAAATTTCTCTCGGGAAATTTACCTAAAACAGCGGCAATTTTAGGCGAGAATTCGTAATTTCGGTTCTGGCAGAGATTTTTATCTAGCTGTAACATATAATGAAGCTCACAATAAAAAAGTAAAACTGTCAAACAAAATGGCGGCCGTTCAAAGGTCGCAAAGCGTGCAAAAATTTGTTATTGTAGTTGTGAGCAGACTTTTCAACTGATATTAATGAGATTTGGCAATATAGTAAGTTCTGTAAGTGTATAGTAAACAGTGAAAAGAAAAATGTTTTTTGCTCTTTCTCGGCTGTTTTCACCTCGCTTTAACGATACTAAATAAACGAAAAATCTTCATTTTTATTGGGTGAATATTATTTTTTATTCAATTACAAACGCGCGTTTCGAAAGGAACGTCCTTTTTTCTTCAGAGCTTTTTTTTTACAAGTGTTTCGTATAAACAACCTACAGCCATTTTATACATCTAAGTTTTTTCATACAGGTAATAATTTGTCAGTGCTAAATGCTCTATTAAGGGGATTAACAATTATAAGTAATTACCCTAGCTACAAATTTCCTAAACTTAAACAAGTGATCCTTTAAGAGGATTAAGTGGATAAAGAATTACAGGTAATTGGCAAGTTAACAAAATGATCCTCTAGGAGAGTTAAGAGAAATAAAGTTAATTAGCATAATTAGGAACTTTACAATTTTTTGAATGGCTTATTGAGAAATCAAAGAAAATAAAGATGATTGGCAGTTACCTACGTTTACATTCATTCTTTTTTCCAGCTTTCGTATGCGTCGAGTTTCCGCTGTTTTGACACCAGCTTCAACATTTCGACGTTGTCCTTTGTTATTTCGTGGTTTTCCTCCATTGCGTGCCTCGCCACCGTTGATTTCGTCTCTGAAAGTGCTGTATTCCTTTTTCGTGCGCTTACGACTTCCCTGATGTGTTCCTGGACTCTGATCCCTACAAACCGCTTTGTTTGTCCGATATATGTTTTTCCGCAATCCGTGCATGTTATCCTATATATCCCATTCTTCTCCCATAGGTCTTTGGATAATTGGCGCTTCCAAGAATTGCTTCAAGTTGTGTTGTCCTGCTTGTACCCACAATTTTGATGCCTTTATTTTTCAGGACGCGTTTGATTTTATAAAATGTTATTACCGCTGCTATCGTAGTGCTTTCGAGTGCCTTCGCCTACTTAAATAATGTGGTCTGGCTGTATGTATTGTTACATTGTAATTTTTTGCTGATCATTTTTTGTATCATGGCCATGTTGTAGCCATTGATCTGTATGCCGTAATTCCTTAGCATATCTCTGCGCATTAATTGGTACTATGGTGAGGCGATTTACCATGTGGTGGAACGCCGCTAATTTATGTTGTATGGTATGGTGAGACGAAGCAGGTATTGTTCTATGTGTTTTTGTTGGCTTGCGGTAAATGTCGAATGCAGTTCCTTCTTTTTCTTTAATGATCCAGAGGTCCAGGAACGGAAACCTACCATCTTTCTCCATTTCCATGCTGAATTGGATATTGGATACTTGTGTTTATCTTATTTATTTCGTTTAACGTTTTTTCGATTTCCTCAGTTTTCACGATCCTATGATGTCGTCCACGTATCGATACCATATTCTCGGCATTAAACCTTTTTCCTCTTTCTGCTTTTCTAGAGCTGTCATGTAAATTTCTGCTAGCACTGGTGACAATGGGTTTCCCATTGCCGTCCCCTTCATTGTTTTATACTTCTTACCCCTAAAAGTGAAGTAGTTCTCTTGCATGCACAGTACTTTTTCGCCTTTTTCCACCATTCTACCGATTTGTCATGCCTTGTGAGCCACTGTTCTAGTTCGTACAGTGCCATCTTAATCGTTGTACTCGAGAGCAGTGCTTTTACGTCAAAGGATATTATCTTTTCCTCATACTTGATAGCGCCACTATTCTGCAATTTATAATTAATAAATTATTATTAAATAAATCCTAGGAGTTTTCAATTGATTTATGCCCGTAAATGCTCCCTATTTGTTTCAATTCTTCGATGAGCCAGTTTGCAATCTTGTGTGTAGGGGAGCTGATGTCTGCAATTACTTCTCGCATCTCGTTGCCTTGCTTGATAATTTTGGGTTGCCCTCGAATTCTTGGGAGGACCGGGTTGGGGACTTTGAGGCTTCCTATATTCTGAATAACATCTTTGCATTCTTTTAGTGTTTTTTCCACGCGCTTAATCGATTCAGGTAGTGGGTCTTTTCTTAATTCGAAGAACCTGGGGCTACTAAGAATCCTGCTAATATTGGTATTGTATTCTTCTTCATCTATTATTACCACGTTGTTATCTTTATCCGCCTTAAGGTAGTACACTGGTTTTTGCTGCAAGTTGTTGATTATACGTGCTTGTTTTATCCTGATTTTCATGCTTCGTGTATTTTGGATCGCTTCCTTCACTTCTTTTCGGGTGTTTTCCTTTCCATTCATACGTCGATGATTACATCTATCATCGCTTTATTAGAAGGTATAGCATGATTTAGTCCTTTATTCAGTACCATTATTTCTTCCCTAGCAAACTCTACGCTAGATTTATTGATGATGAAGCCAGGTAGTACTTCAATTGTGCTATTTTGTCGCGATTGTTGATGATAAATTTTGGCTTAGCATTTTAATTCACTCAGTTTCTTCTTGTGGATCCATGGAGTAGATTTTTCTGTTCTTTGCTGATTAGTATGACTTTTGCCATCTTCCATCGTACCGAGAAACCCCTTTTCGTAGGCAAGCGTTAAATATAATGAGCAGCAAGTCAGGACAATGGTAACAGATATGTTATAACATCTCGGCTGAAACACCAGCTGGGCTGGGAGCCTTCGTTGCGTTCAATGAAAGGACTGCCTCTTCCAGTTTCGGCTGTGTGAAGAGTAAACGCTCGATTACTGCTTCACCGTGTATAGCATCAATATAGATAGGATAGGCCAGTAAAAGTGGCCTTGCTTTCTCGTCCATATTTTCTACTTCATATATGCAAGGCGTCCGTAAGGCACCATGCTTCCGCATACTTTTTGGCCAAGGTCCAACGGATTCTTGTTCACATTGTCCATTGTATTTTGCCAGCAGGAATCATTACTGTTATTAATCAGTTTGCGAGGCCATTTCCTAGCTGACTTATACGCTGCTACCCGATCTCACTGAATATCATAGTTCTGTACTCGTTGAGCCTCATGTCGAAGCTTGTGACACTCCCTATGGTTTTCAGTGATTTCAGTCAACCATCAGTGCACTGCGAGTTTGCCGTGCCGAGGTTTTTGACAGGTCAAAGAAGCGCTGTAAGCAGTCGTGATGATATTCATAGTTGAGTTCACCACCTCTTGAGCTACCAGTTCTTCTGTCCTCCGCGAATCACTTAGCAGCGAAGCACCTGCGTTAGTACCTTGAGGAACCTCTCGATGTACATCCTTCCTATGTTCATCCTTTCGATGTTCTACGGAATTGTAGAAAGTTGAGAGTACGGAGCTTGGAAGACAACATCACGGATCCTCATGATCACTGGCTAGGTTGTCCTCTTATACTCTCCGGTATAGTAAGGGCTCCGAGGCAAATGTCACGTCTGGTATGTTTCCTTTATAGAGAATATGGTGGAAACTTGGCGTACTTTCGGTTTTTAGTACGATAAGTGCTATCCTGGGCGCTATTTCAAGGAAATATTTTCCCTGTAGCCCTGTTCAAGGCGTACCTCATTCGATTGCTTTAGCATTAAGGCTCCCCTAACGATCACTTCGTCATCTGTATTTGAGATAGCGTCAATCAGGTTTTGGGCGATTGACCTGCGGTGTAGGCTTATCTGCAAGATACGGGACATCAATGTTATGATTTTTCTTTGACTTCGGCTTCCTGACTAATCCAACGTTTTTTTTATCCCAAGATGTACCCAATATCTGGTCTTGGATCAGCATCCTTGCAAAGAATACAGTAAGGCTCCTTTGTATACTCTTTTGTTTTATATCCCATTTCACCGCATTTATAGCAAAGAGAACTCCTATCGATTCCTTTGCATACTTGTGCGGTGGACCATAGCCACAGTACTTGAAGGATTGAAAAGGGGCTGTCCTTTGCCGTACGATAAAGACAACTCAACCTGCTTTTCTTCTTTTTAGCACTACAACCCCTCTCGGGCCTTCGCTTAAAGATAGTTAGAGTATCTCATTTTCATGACCGTATTTATTTTTTCGGAAGTTGGTTTGGTCAGTACCATGCTCCCGTGTGTCTGCTCAGCTATGATATGATTGAATCAGTACATATCACCACTGAGTGAACACTTGTAGTTTGTCCGAAAAATCCCCTGAACTAAATCACGTTATTCACCAACTACGTTTGAACCTGGGACCTTCGGCTTATGCACCCCGCTTTTACTTTCCTCTTATTCAGAAATTGTTCGGTATCCTTTTCGGTCAAGTCAATGATGGCCAGTTTTGTCCCCGATGGTTTTCTGTTATCAGCCTCACTTTGGCAGCATTTTTTCGTCTGCCCGTAAATGGAAAGAACCAAAAAGCGATAACCGGATTTGCAAAAGAGCGAGGAAGGCTTTTAATCCGATTATCGTGCGCAGCATTCTCCGCTTCGCAGCTTTCAACTGACCGTGGTGCATTTAGTGTTTCTTCTGTATTTACCGCATACTTTCTTCAGTTGATGTTGCTTTGCGTTGGCTGTCTTGTAATTACTCGCTAGATATTTCACTGCTGTCTGTTTGATATTTGCCGCATACATATTGTGCTTGATGTAATCACACAATGCTATTGGTTGACTTATGACTTGATTATAGCGTTTATCACTTGAGGCTAGCGTACGATGCTATTGACAGGCTTATGAATGCAAACCGGAAGGCAGAGTGTTTGCTCGTTCATAGCAATCATGTGTAAACAAGTAAAACAAACGAGAACAATATGCCTTTTACCCACTAGAATATGGATCTACTTTAGCTCCTGTAATTGATATGTTTTCATTTGGGTTGGGGGCTTTAGAAACGGCTGCTTAAGAAATTCAAGGCAGTGGTGATTTGGGAACTTCAGTCATAGACGAGAATATAGCACATACAATAGAGAGCCTTCATAACGAACAAAAGGGCTTTACTTTTTTGCGTAAAGATTCTACTGAACGCCCAAGTCCTCAAGAACTTTTATTTCATCCTCTACTATTCAAAGTTCATTCGCCAAAGTTGCTTGCAGCACATTGTCTCGTTGATTCCACATCAAATTTTTTGGAAATTATAATCGATGACATGGTGCTACGACTCCATAAACCTCACATTATTCTTGCAGACATAAAAGGAGACCGAAAGAGTTCAAGCTAGCATCAAAAAATTAGTCTCTTGTGTGAACTTGGCGCGGATGGTGCGTGGCAAGAATTATAAGGGAGATTAATTTTCAGACTGATCCGTACCGAGTGATTAAAACAGAAATACGAAGCGTGATAATTAAGTAATGAGACTAATTTTATTGCCGCGCTTGTGGTAAACCTGCGACCTGCAAATTCCCTTTCTCTTCCCCGGCATCCTTCTTCTCTCAATTGATATATTTACCATTGCTCTAGCTTGTTTAGTTCGCCTCCTGTGTCGTGTTGAGTGAACGTATGTTGGTGGTGCTCGTCACGAAAATCGAGAAACGAAATCAAGATCAACAAGTCACGATAAAATTTTGCACCAGATTGGGCGAAACAGCTTCGGAAACGTACGCTAAAATTGTAAAAGTGCATGCTGATAGTGCTCTCAGCCATGCCCAGATGTTTCAATGGCATAAAGCATTTAAGGAGGGGCGTGAAAGCGTGGAAGACGAGGTTAGGAGCGGGAAACCAGTCAAGGTGCAGACTGACGCAAATATGCAGCGTATGCACGCCCTAATCCGTGAAGATAGGCGTTTAACAGTTCGAATGTTGGCCTGGGAACTGGGCATGAACCGTGAAACAGTCAGGTAAATTTTTACCGATGATTTTGGGATGAAAAAGTTGGGTGCGAAGATAGTTCCAAAGAATCTTACTGAGGAGCAAAAGCAGCATCAAATGACCGTCGAAGAAGACTGTTTGGAACAAGCGGAAAACGATCCCACGCTGCTTGATCGAGTTATTACAGGCGATGAGAGCTGGTTTTTCCAAAACGACCTGGAAACCAACCCATTTTGAGTCGATTACGGACATCCAGGCGGCCGTGACGATAGTACTTGCAGACATTCTAGTCGAAGGGTTTCAGAAATGTTACGAAGTTTGGAAAACGCGTTGAAATCGTTGTATAGCTGCCAAAGGGGACTACTTTGAAGGAAATGGCAGAGTTGTAGAATAATTTTTAAATGTACGGTTTTCATGGAATTAGTCTCATTACTTAATTGTCACACCTCGTATTTTAAATAATTTGCTGAGGAGCGAAATACAAGTGAACATACAGTGAAGTCCTAAAAGTGCAGTGGCTTGGTTTTGCTGTAGAATCGGATAGTTAAGTTCGTTAATTCCTTTTTTCCTCTGGACTAAGAGTTCTTACGGCACGACAAAATAAACTCGTGAATGAAAAGCTGTTCAGGCTGTAAGTTGGGTTCTGGCGAGTCGTCGTCTTGCTGAACGGCTTCCAAGGTTTCATAGGTAGCACGTGGCACCTCAAACTTGTCTAAAATGAGCATACTAGCACCAGAACTGTCTATCTTTAGATGCGGTATAATTTTATGAGTAATAACCTTAAGGATGTACAATAGTATTTTAAATAATCTAGTCTTTGTAACTTGCTTGCTGATATTTTCTGAAAAAAATTAGATATAAATAAAATTTTAATAAATTTGTAAGTACATTTTTGTACTAAAGCTTCCGTATCAAACAATGTTTTCGAAATGCGGTTGCTTGAAAACTACAACCAAACTCAAAACATCAGAAAAACTTTGAAAAAAAAAAGAAAACTGACTTCGAAATGCAATAAAAAGGATGAAATAAATTTCATGGAAGCGGTGCCATATCATTTTCTCCCTAATACTTTTGTGATGGTGCAGATGTTGGAAGTATTTATGGTGAAATAGGGAAATTGATTTAACACCGCTTCCATGAAATTTATTTCATCCTTTTTAGGGCAATTCGAAGTCGGTTTTCTTTTTTTTTCTAAAAGTTTTTTATTTCACCCTTTTTGGCGGCAAATTTTTTCATTTCAAACCTTTCAAAACTCAGTTTCTTGAATACATTGTATCATGTACTCTTATATTAAAATATAATTTTTTACTGCAATGTAAAAATCACCGGCTAAAATCTGCAGCATTCGTAGGAATCGAATTTAATTCAGGTACATTTAGTAGATGATCTCATCAACGTCTACCTTGATTTTAGATTTCATTTAGATCCAATATGAATTGTAGCTGTGAGAAATTTTCGAAATTCGAACTTTGCCTAGCCACCATTTTTATATTCTGACATGACTGGCGAAAATCCAAGCAAAGTTGCGACCTCCAGGCAAAAATTTTGTTGTATCCTATTGTTATGCTATTTACAACGTCGTCAATCGTCTAAGCTCCGCCAAGTGTATACGGCCAAGCGCATACGCCCATTGTCATTAAAACATGTACTTGTCGACCAACGGCAAGCGAAAAGTCTTCATAATTCATAACATTAGCGACGACGACTATGTACATAAGAAGCTTCGGGGTGTGCTTATAGAAATATCGACAAGCTACGCCAAGTGTTATACGGTCAAGCGCATACGCCCATTGTCATTAAAACATGTACTTGTCGACCAACGGCAAGCGAAAAGTCTTCATAATTCATAACATTAGCGACGATGACTATGTACATAAGAAGCTTCGGGGTGTGCTTATAGAAATATCGACAAGCTACGCCAAGTGTTATACGGTCAAGCACATACGCCCATTGTCATCAAAGCATGTACTTGTCGACCAACGGCAAGCGTAAAGACTTCATAATTTGCACTACATAAGCCACAACATTAGCGACGACAACGACCATGTACATGAGAGGCAATTCGCTCTACATAAGCCATAACATTAGCGACGACAACGACCATGTACATGAGAAGCTTCGAGGTATGCTTCCAGCGGAGTGACACTGTGCTAAACAAAAGCTTTTCCTCGCCTGATTTCTCCCTGCCTTCAAACCATTTCTCCAATTCACCGCAAAGTTTCACCATGCGAGCAAGTGAGACGGAGCGCGGAGGAAGAAGTTTTCGTGGAACGAGAATGCACGTTACAACTACTCAGCGAATTTAGGGCGAATTGAGGCCGCATGAATCGTTTAAAAAGCAATTGATCGAGCGAGAAACGGGAAGTAGTGATAACAGCGGTTACGGAATTATACGCGAAGTGTATTTCGCCGCGAAGTCAACAGCGTAGCCCGTGTTCGAGCCAGGCAGTGCATATAGTTCCGGGGCAATTGCAGGAAATCATCACATCGGTTAGATGGTGAGGTGTAGGCTTGAGCCGCGAACCTCATTCGGCTTGGATGCGTTTTACGCTGTGTAGCCACCATCGACTAATTTCCACTTTCTTCTAGGCATCCTCCATCCGTGAAGACACAGTATGGATGGATGCTAAAATAATTAAAGTAGACAGTGCAATCCGTTCATATAGTTCCGGTGCAGATGCGGAGTATCTTCGATAATTAGTAAGATGGTGAGGTGTAGGCTTGAGCCGCGAACCTCCTTCGGCTTGTTTGCGTATTACGCTGCGTAGCCACCATCAACTTACTTTACTTTCTTCTAGGCATCCTCCGTCCGTGTAGACACCGTATGGATAGATGATAAAAAAAATAACTAAGAGGTGTAAATGTAACCAATTTAAAATAGCAACATAAATAAAACTTAATCCTTTCAACATGTAACTCTATTACTTTTTGTTGATTTAGTTTAGATGAACAGAGTAGCAGGT